>JAVGWX010000013.1:27462312-27762312 GCA_036924085.1 Ariolimax columbianus | reverse complement strand
CGGTGAAGACGACCGTGTTGTGAAAGCCCAGAGCAGACGCGAGACCCGGAAATCCCGAACAGCGGGAACACCATCACCTTCTACAGACCTCGTGTGCCCGCTATGTAGCAGATGTTTTCGTGCCCGCATTGGCCTGTTCAGCCACATACGCACCCACACCAAACAGGGAAATCTGTGACAAGGATGATGTCGGCGGTCCTCATCGACAACGATGGACAGCTATTATTATAAGCTGTTTAGGCATCCAATAATAAAAGCTTCTTCTTCAGCGTTTGTTCTCATTCTCCTGCTACCAAGACTTGAACAGGGCTTTGCAAGTTGCAGGATGTATTCTGGAGAACGGAATGCGTTGTGTCGCTAGTTTACAGTTCGACCGCGTTAATTGCACCTTTCGGTCCGACACATTTATCTTCGCCAGTAATATAAGCTTGAAAATTGTTCGCTGTAGTTTATGTTACTCTCCACGATGCAGTATGTAGACTTTCATACATTGAAGATGCATATCTAATTCTTTTTTTTTGTGTTGGTAGTATTAATTTCTTTCGATTTCCATAAATTCCATTAAGCAATAAAACCCCATCTTACTTTTTTAATATCTAATTTTATAGCTCTTTGTGTACTTCCTACGTTGCGTGCATTGCTACCAATATGATGTTGTTGTTGAATGTTCAAGATGAGTAAGTTTACCCTTTTGTGCGCACTGAAAACCGCTTTAATCGGCGGGTTACAGTAGCTTTTCTCACTTGGCGATCGTACTGATGAAAGTGAACTTGGGTCATCCATGCGGTTGTGCTATGCTTGGCTTCATCTGCATGTTGCTCAGTACAACAAGGATCACATCGAACCCTCTTCTAGTTAGTCACACTGTCATGAAACAGCATGTTTCCAAGGAAGTGGTGTGAGGGTATTAGTCAGTATATGTCGCCAGACCTTGACTAACGTTGTCTTATTAGTATGTTTTTTCCTGACCAGACGTTAGTCTTTTCTTCAGTGCTATCAAGGGAGATGAATGTTGAATGTTGAATGTTGAATGTTTCCACTTCGTGTTTAATTGTTCCTCACAACACAATGTGAGTTTGGTTATGTGATTTTATTCTTACAATCTTTTTTTCTGTGTGTTATCAGCCCCAAGCTATGTTTCCACATCAAATATGCTTTTTATTTTGCATCTGCTTGTGTTTGTCAGACAGAACGTTCAAGCCAAAAGTCACTAGCAAAGCATATATATATATCATGTAGCATGTCCTTTGTAGAACGTCGCTCCCATCACAATCTGTCTGAAAGAAATTCGTTTTCTTGCCAAAACTCCAGCCTCCGCCACAGTCATTCTCAGGCACTCCTGGATATCTTGGTGCCATCGTCGTCTTGGTCTACTCCTTCCTCTTTTGCCTGGCACCATACCTTCCATCACCGTTCTCTCAAGACCGTTGTGTCTCTTGATGTGACCAAAGTACTTGCATTTTCTAGCCAAAATGGAATTGATAAACCAGTTCTCTTCTATGCTCAACTCTTGCCGAATGTCTGCATTTGTTTTTTTCTCTGTCCAGGGTATTCTGAGAATCTTTCTGTAACAATTTGACTCGAGGGATTCGATTCTTTGTCTAGAAGTTTTGGTAATCGTCCATGATTTATATATATATATATATATATATATATATATATATATATATATATATATATATATATATATATATATATATATATATATATATATACAAACACATACACACACACATATATATATATATATATATATATATATATATATATATATATATATATACATATATATATACACACATACTTACAAAATAATGTATTTTAATCTCCAGAAAACTCATCTCGCTCTTTTCCGCGCCCTTAAGTCAAATTTATATATGTTACCTTATAAATTTATCTTTCAGCAGGCTTAACTACACAAGCAAGGGAAAATACTAGATGAAAGATTTTCAAACACAGCTAAACTTAGAAAAAAGAAAAAAAACAAAGACCAAACGGACATTACATTTGATCGACAAGGATAATGAACTCACAGAATAATGAATGATTAGAATAGGTTAACAAATATCTCTGGGTGTCATTAATCGTTGCCTGTTCTAATCAACTGAGGAGACAGCCGTGCTGGAAACGTACTTTTTGGACAATCTGCGATGAGGAAAATGCTTAGGATAGTTTTATGAAAGAGGTCAATGTGTAATGAATTGTTACAATGAAATATGAGTTACATTTATATTAAGTAATATATATGTTTGCCAGAGTAGATACCTGGGTCCCTTAATGGGGAGGAACGAATAGGTCCACCCCGAAGTCGCAATAGGTGAATAAATATAATTGTGCATGTGGGCTAGCGACCTCATTATCTATAACACATTTCTACCATTAATCCACCATTATAAAGATTTGACTTCAGGTTTCATAAAGATATAAAATGCAGTCATGGCACCAAATTGTATGCTTAGTTTGAAAATAGGTTAACAGTAAAGAAATACTGGATGTAATGACGATCTGATAGGAAAACTGGTCAGAACGCTTGCTTAGCACAACAATGGTACCAAACTCAAAGTCTATATATATATATATATATATATATATATATATATATATATATATATATATATATATATATATATACATATGAAAATTGGTACCTGACATATGATAGCGAAAACAAGAAATCGGAGAAAGGCAAGGCACTGTCCCCATACCTCATAATGATGTACGTAAAACTTGACACGAATGAAGGGACTCCTATGGGTCTGCTTTTATCATTTTAGTGACGTGTTGAATAAGTCCCATAACAAGAAACTGTTGTCGGGGATGAAGTGTTAGAGACTTCATTGTACTAAGCCACAGCTTGTGGGAGGTGGTAGGGCTAGTTCACTTACTCGCTGCCTTTCTGTACATAATAGTAAGTCAGGTACCCATTTACAAATCAACAAGGTGGATCGACTGAAATCTCGCGGTAGCAGGAGTTGAAACCCGTGCCTTTGTCTTTAAAATATATATGAATATATATTTTTGTCTATATCTCTCACTCTTTTTCACTTTCGTTCTTTCTCCCTTTTCTCTCTCTCTCTTTCTCTCTCTCTCTCTCTTTCTCTCTATATCTCTCCCTCTTTTTCTTCTCTCTTCTCTCTCTAACTCTTTCTCTCTCTCTCTCTTTCTTCTCTCTCTCTCTCTTTCTCTCTATATGTCCCACTTTCACTTTCTTTCTCTCTTTCTCCCTAGATCTCGAACTTTTTTTTACTCTCTTTCACTTTCTTTCTGTATCTTTCTCTCTCTATCTCTCACTCTCTTTCACTCTCACTCTCTTTCACTCTCTATCACTTTCTTTTTTCTGTCTCTTTCTCTTTATTTCGCTATATCTCATTCTCTTTCACTCTCGTGTTTTATCTTTCTCTTATTGGTCTCTCTCTTTCTCTTTCCTCTTTATCTCACTCTCTTTCTTTCTCTCTCTATCTCTCTCTTTAACTCTCTAACTCTCTTTCTCTCTTACTTTCTGTAATTCTATTTCTCTCTCTATCTCTCACTTTCTTTAACTCTCTCTCTCTCTCTTTCTATCTCGTTCCTCTCTCTGTCAGTAAATATTAACGGCCATTGATACAAAATGTCTCTGCCCACATTGTCCGAAGTTGTCTGTTTTTCTCCAGACACCACACCTGGCTGGCTAATAGTCTCTTTGCTTGTCAGTGTACTAACCTGGCATGTTGCATATGGATGACCAGCGAGAGTTATCTGTTCGTGATTGACGAATACCACACCAAGTTATTGCTGGCTTCTACATATTTGATAATAACAGGTCATTTAAAAGTCTCCATTCATGAGGAATAATGTTTTTGTTTTTTTTCAGTTGATGTTTCTGACCAATGGTTGACATTCAATCATACGGTAGTCTGTACCTTCCAATGCACGGATTGAAAATCCGATGTGATGACAGCCATTGTTAAACCAGTCCACATAAGGGTTATGATATGCGGAAACAAATACAAGCTACGTACACAAACATTACTTAGAAAAGAAGACTAACGTCTGGTCAGGCTCAACGTACTGATCAGACATGTTAGTCAGGGTCAGGCAAATTATACTGGCCAGGACCCTGACCTTGGCTTCCTCGCAGTCCTTCCTGGAAACGGGTTGTTTTCACGACAGCCTGGTTAGCGAGGTGAGGGATCGACGTGATTTCCGTAGTAGTGAGCGACACGCAGATGATGCCAAGCATAGTACAGCCGCCTGGGGGAGGGGGGGGGCGTCGTTCCACCTTCGTAAGCACGCTCGTGATCTGAGGAAAGCTACGACAACCCGCCACTTAACGTTATTTTCAGGGCGCACAAAAGAGTTAGCCTACTCATTGTGGGCATTCAACAACAACAACAACAACAAGACTTACTTCAGAAAATTCTGCAAGTTTCCATAAGGAACATATTCCATAACCAAAGCGATCGGTTCCGACATGGTACACGCTCCAATCAAGCACACGATGTTTGGGTGACTTCCAAGACGCTTCATTAAATTGATTTCAGCTACCAGGTCTTCCTTGTAGGACATAGGAGCACCCTCTGTGGATCAAGAAATAGATTGATATATGTTTTACATCAGATTTCAATAATTTTTACTTTGGATATATTTAATTATTCAATTATTTTTAGTTATGAATCAACACATTTTCGAAAGTCTTCTTGTTAACACGAATATGTAGGATATTGGAGAAATGGTGTTAGAGCCATATTATCTTCACCAACGGCAAACTATATGTGACATATAGTCAGCATTACGTCGACCACTTTTACTTCCAAGATCGATATGAGATCGGGTCTGAATTCAGATCGCTTGGGAATCTAGTGTATGTCTCACTATGCGATCTTGGCTTTTTTGCATCTTTTGACATAGGCTGCGTTAATATTTATAATTTTTTCTTGACACTCATAAGAATATTATACACTCAGCAGTGATCTTCTTGAAGAAGAAAAAGAAAGATAAGAAAGAATGAAGAGTCTTCTATACTATCTCTCATTGCGGTATTTATTCACATTGCTGAGGCCCAGGGCTGAGGAATAAATGTAGTTTCTACTTGCAGTCGCCACATAGTGTTCTGTTTTCTTCTTCTCTGCTCCTTGGTCACTGACTGACAAAACGGTCAGTCACCATCATAAAGCAACAAACTTCCTCCACTTCACCCAGTATGCAATCATCATTTGTACAGTACCCCAAAATATGATTCACAATTTTCATCTGACTACGATTTTTCGCAATTTTGGCTGAGATTGGCTTTTCTTTCGTCTTGCCTCTCCATTCCTAGACAACTCTGGCTACGGACTCTGGCTACGGTGTCTGCTCGTTTTCTTAGGACATGACCTATCCAATTTCAGAGTCTGCTAGTTATGATGGTGTTCGTGTCTTCTTGATTGATCTGGACAAGCAGCTCTCGGTTGGTGATGGTGTTTTGGCAGAACATTCTATTAGTAGTACTGTAATGTGCTAGGGCTTTATTCTACCTCGTTAACAAAAAATCAAATTCCTTATCGATGATTTGAGCGCACTCCTTCATGATCAAAGACAGGCATCCCACTGTTTTGGTTATACGTAAGCTTTCAAAACAGCTGTTGAAATACAGTGAGATAACTCTCATCTTGCACGAGTTACAGCTAACACGTTTTATGAGAAATGAGTGATGGAGCGGTTCCAAGAAAGGCTATGCATTTGACAAAGAAAAGAGTTGAACCGTTGTCACATTGAGAGAATTTCGTAAAAAACAACTCATAATAGGTAGAACACTTTCCAACGTATAATAATAGCCTGCCTAATGTAGAGTAGCCATCAATGTTTTCAAAAACGTTAAAGACACAATATTCCACAGGCTGTGACCACAGGTCAATCAGAGCCTCAATAGACTTGCGCTGTCGCTCTCAAAAGCAAAAATACAGAGCCATAAAACTACTTAATGGTAGCAAGCTTGAAGATCAAATCAATCTGCAGGATTGGTAAATCGTTGGATCCTCAAGATAGCACTTCGACAAACTTGTTACGTTACTCAATAAAAGCATTGACACTGATAAGGTTCCTAAATCCAAAAGGTGCGCACTTATTAAAGAAGATGACTTGGGAATACGACAACGTCGGAGGAATGTTGGACAGAATCGCGCTATGTGAACTAAATTTGTTAAAATCCATCTCCTGCTAAAGAACGACTATCAACACAGCATCTAATCAAAGCGGATTGCTACGCGGAGCAGTCTCATAAGCAATACAGAACTGCAAAAAAAATTTTTAAACTTACTTTTTCGAAGGGAAAAAAAGAAAAACACAAAAGGGAAGAGCAACAAGAATAGAAAAAAGGAAACCTGCAATCAGAAGTCAAGATCACATGTGTTACTATTGTTGTTTGTAAATGCCCACAGTTTTCACAATGCGTTAAGTGGCGGGTTGCAATAGTTTTCCTCCCATCCCAAGCGTGCTGATGAAGGTGACCGGTGTCCTCCAGACGGTTGTGCTATACTTGGCAACATCTCCGTGTCACTCACCACTTGGGGGATCACGTCGATCCCTCACCACGTTAGCCAGGCTGTCATGAGGGAGGGCTACTAAATAATGATACTTCCGCAAAAGAGGTTCCAAATTCAAGATCCATGTAAAGCACTGCTAGTGGGATCAACTATAGATGTAGTAAATGTGCATCACATTTGTCTCTAAAATTGATATATAATTATCAAAACTTGCATACTGCTGGTTCTGCACAGTTAACTTTATTTTCTGCGAGTAGACAATCACCACCCTTATTACTTATCACTGACGCACATCAATCTTCAAACACCTATCTCTTCCTCTCTCTCTCTCCCTCTCTCTCTCTTTCTCTCCCTCTCTCTGTCTCCCTCTCTCTCTCTCCCTCTCTCTCTCTCTCCCTCTCTCTCTCCCTCTCTCTCTCTCCCTCTCTCTCTCGCCCTCTCTCTCTCTCGCTCCCTCTCTCTCTCTCCCTCTATCTCTCTCTCGCTCTCCGGCACTAGGAAACCTGACAGCAAAGACTGAGACCAGGCATATCAGTGACACGCGTTTAATGAGGGCTGTATCGCTGTGTCAAACTTATTGCAAAAGAAACGACCACTCAGTCATGCCATGAATGAATTGGCGTAGACTGTCTGATAAGGGTCACGCCTGATAGTATATTCCACAGGTTTCTGTGGTGATTAAGATGGGGGTGGGGGTTGGAGGGGGGGGGGGGGGTAGGTATTATTTATGTGATAGAAACTAGAATAGGGCCACTGTCATATTGAGATTATGTTGTAACGGCGCAAAAAGTCCGGTCCTACTGCAGGCTAGAAGGTTGCTAAACTCGTAATATTGAGCACCCTGTGATTTCATCAGTTCATTTGGCTTATGTATTTTTTGTGGATCAGAAGAAGTAGGAGAACAACAATTATACGAAGAGGAAGAATGTCTGATAGCGCCATATTTATCATGGGGTGAAGAGAACAATTTAACTGCTGGACAGTCCAATACTCACAAAAAGGAAGGGATCTACTGCCTTATAGTCCTATGTTGATGTATATAGCAAACACATTTCATTGGCATGATATCCCCAAATTTATTTTTGGAGTTGATAAGGACGGGGCAACTTATTGATAATCTCAGAAGGGTTAGTTTGTGAAAACAATTACTATTTCTGACTGCTAAATACAATGTGGCTTCTAAAGCCCGTCCTGTACTAAATACTCTACTTTTATCTTTCTATTCCGTACCGGTTTAAAACTCCGCTCCTACCAATCCCTAGCCCAACATTACATTCCATCTCAAAGAAAACCCATCTTCTATAGCTTTATTTCAAAGACTACGAACATCTCAGTTTTCAAAATCAAATATATCTTATCTTTGTGTTATCCGTTTTATATCTTATATGGATCACTATTATCGTGCGTGTTCTTTCTTGTTTCTAGATAAGAACGCAGACTCCGCATCTGTTCCGTTTCTTCGAGCCAAATCGTTATAATTGTCCTATCTGGGTGCGGAGTTTGGAAGATTTTATCAACACAGAACGACGGGGGACGTTTCAATTTTTAGAGAACATATTTGCCGTTTATTATACTAAATGAACCTCTCTCTCTCTCTCTCTCACTCTCTTTCTCGTTCTCTATCTCGCTCTCTCTCTCTCTCTCACACACACACACACATAGACACAAACAAACAAAAACACAAAAAACAACACACACACATAAACAGACAAACGAATACCCGTCACAGGCGCGCACACCTACGTGCGTGTATCAAATATTCAAAGCTTTACCTTGACCCTTGCCTGATATTCCACCTATTCCAAGCTGTTTCTTTTTCTTCTTCTTCTTCTTTTTCTTCCGCTTCTATTTCGTCTCCTTCTTTTCGTTCTGTTTCTTCTTCTTTTTCTTCTTCTTCTTCTTCCCAGTAATCTCAAGGGAAGCAAGAGTCAACAACCAATTCTCTTCTAGCAGAGTTGTCCTATGCTTTTGTGTCCATTTCCTTCCAGCGTTATCCAGTTTTTTTATTTAAAATATCTCTAGGTTTTTGTTTTCTTTGCTTTACTTCACCCCGTTTTCCTTGTGAGGACAATTGGAAGAGGGTGAGTTCGGGCAGGGTGTGTGTGTGGAGAGGAGGTGGGAGGGGGTTCACGGCAGATACTTATTATCTTAGTAAGATACTTTATTATGTTTGAAACCCTTCGGTGGTCAACGCCTGATTATCATAGTTGTTGTTTAATGCCCACAATGAGTAAGTTGACGCTTTTTGTGCGCCTGAAAGGGAGGTTAAGTGGCGAGTTGTAGTAGCTTTCCTCACATCCTAAGCTTCTGATGAAGGTATACAGCGGTCATCCAGGCGTTTGTGATATGATTGAGTTCATCTGCGTTGCGCTCACTACTACGGGGATCACATCAATCACATTTCGTCAGGCTGGCTGCCTTGAAAACGGCCTGTTGTTTCAGTAGATCCCTCAGTTTTCACTGCAAATGTGCGGAGCACAGTTCCCGTTACTGGCACACTCTAATCTATTCAATAGCAAATGGATATTTGGCATTTTATTAGAGAAAGATCGGCGGCGAAGAAGGAAACGTCATCCCAACTCATCAATAAGCTACAATCTCGTATAATAAAGTATGTAACACTTCAGCTTTGTATTGCTGTTGAACTAGAGATACTGAGCTGTTCGCTTCTTCATAACGAATCTGGGATCAAGATGCTGAGCAGCGCATGAGCTGCAGTGGTCAGCGACTCATAGCTGACTGCTAGCGTCAGGGCCAGCGAACCAGAGCTGCCAAGACCCTTCTACACCTACAGGCGGTGATCCTGGATAACAGGCTGCAGCAGGGCAGACTGGCTAAGGAGAAGGGATAGAAGAGGGAATGCTAACCCGGTATTCAAAAAATTCTTGCTGAAGTCGGATGTGTTGGACCGAAATGTGCAAATATCGCAGTCAAGCTGTAAACTACAACACAACACATTCCATTCTCTGGGCTACATTCTGCTACTTAAGCCCTTTCAGGCTTTGGTAGTGGGAGATTGAGAACGAACGAAGAAGAAGAAGATAACGAATCTCACGTTTATCATCATTAAATTTGTTTGCTGTGGAGACTTCGCAACACTTTCTGCCACTAGTTGGGTTGGAGTCAAGATCTTAATTCCACCTACCATGTATACAGCACGCACTTTAATTGAATAGAACATTACATGAACAATTGGTACAACAGGAGTAGATCAGTGAAGCTCTCTCCTCCTTTTCTGATTGGAACCGGCACAGTTGTTCTCCTTTCGTGAAGATTGGCTCCTAAATATGGGGGAAGTGGAGGTTATCTGTCACGCAAATACACAGTATCGTTATAGCGTTTTGGAGTAGAGAGTCGTGTTGTGCTTTGTTCCTAAGAATCGACTTCACTGCATATCTTCAGGTGTTCAGTGTTTCAGAAAAATTGAAGAGTATGGGTAAAATGGTTCCTTGCAGTTGTACATATTTTTGCTGCATCCTCTCTTCCGCCGTAGTCCGCACAAACCTAGTTGTATTTAAACGTTTTCCAGTCTGTGAATTGCTGATTCATCTTTTGATATGTCATCATTCATCACACTGTAGTCATTAGTAGTCTTCAGAATATCATCCGTATCCAATCTAGTGTACCATAAGTGATGCTTGTGAATCCAGGATGCCATCTGTTTTCTTGACCTGAATCCTAGCATGACCAGGACAATACATGCACACCAGCCCCTACATGTTTGATATATTTACAGCTGCCACCCAATCATGCGTTAACCAACCCATCTATATTTTTCAAAGTAAGAATTAGTAATCTGACACAATAACTGCCCTTGTTATAAAAGCCCCAGATAGCCAAATCAGAGTTCCAGTTACTGCTCCCATCTCTATTCTTGTACTTAAGGTTGTTGCTCAGTACACCCTGTCCTACTCAGCAATACTATAACCTTTCACTCAAGCAGAGATATTTTTGTGTAACACCGATCTATCAGTATATGTGAGGGCATCGCTATTTTGAGTGATATCATTTATCAACGTATTAGCCTCGATCTATGCCAGCCCTCTGCACCACTCGCTGCATTTTCCGCCTAGTTATTAGTCTTGTTACAGTGTAAAACGTAGTTATTTTCAACCGAGTGCTACCAAAGAATAGGATAGGACAGCAACCGTCCAATCGTGTTGCTAAAGGCCACTAAAGAGAGTTATGTTTGCGGATAGAAACTTAATCATGCCAACCTAGTGGTATTGTGACCACCAGTGTAAAATCTCGGATACAGGCTTTCCGAAAGGGGGCCAGATATAGTGATGGATGCATGCTTCACTCGGAGAGAAAAAGGGAATCATTTAGGTATTTATATTTCTTTTGTCTGCCAGCATTCTAAGTGTGAGTATATTAGATGAATGGACGGTTCTGTCGGGATGCTGTTAGACGAACCACTAACATCATCATCATAATGATGGCCACAACAATCAGCAACACTAACATCATAATTTGAAGCGAAGAGTGATTGGGATTAGGTGAAACATGTTGATCAAGACCCGCACCTCACATTCTTGCTCCTAGAAACATGACGAGTTATACCAGTCTGGCCAGCGAGTTAGGGATCGGTACTTAAGCTTACTGAAGGGCCTCGTATTGTACCACAACAGGGAGAACTCGGTCTACCTTCCCAAGTATACCAAAGGATGTAAGGGAAGCAGGCGTTGCCCGCTAAGAAAGAAAAGTCGTCAAGAGTTAGCTCAGTTCAGTGTGAGCAGCTTCCATCAACAACACTATCATTCAGCATCATAGTGATCGTTGATACAATCAGCAACACTAACATCATCATAATGATCGCCACAACAATCAGCAACACTGTCATCATCATAATCGCAACAACAATCAGCAAGACTAACATCCTCATCATCAAAATGATCGCTACAACAATCAGCAACACTAACATCATCATAATGATCGTCACAACAATCAGCAACACTAACATCCTCATTATCATAATGATCGTCACAACAATCAGCAACACTAACATCATCATCATCATAATGATAGCCACAACAATCAGCAACACTAACATCATCATAATGATCGCTACAACAATCAGCAACACTAACATCATCATAATGATCGTCACAACAATCAGCAACACTAACATCCTCATTATCATAATGATCGTCACAACAATCAGCAACACTAACATCATCCTAATGATCGCTACAACAATCAGCAACACTAACATCATCATAATGATCGTCACAACAATCAGCAACACTATTCTCATTTTCATCAATATTATTTTTCTTCTTCATCTTCGTCAATGTGGTCAATCATATCACCATGAACTTCACAATGTTCGTGCATATCACCAGTATCGCAACGAGCAACACCAGCATCGCCATCATTATCATCAACATCATCACTCTTATTATCATTATTATCTATCAAAATACTATCAATGCTGCTGGTTTTATTTCCATTTCTGGGGTTACCAGCAGTTATTTATAGCCAGAGGAATACATGTCATTTGTCCATGCATTCACAAAATACTTTGCAGATCAATTTATTTCGTGTATTTCGTACATTTATTTTGTATATTTCGTATATTTCTCAATATAAACAAATTTATTGCCATAACCATAAACGTTTTTATCCTCATTGACCTCCTTTTCCACAGCACCTAGAATCCCATGATCATCTTCATAAACAGAATCATCACCAACAACACAATCGCCATTCTCACAATCATCATCTTCACCATTAACATAATCATTATCATCTTCACCACATGACACATATAAGCGGGAATCGGTCAGGCAACACACGTATAAGGGGGAATAGGTCAGGCCACACACGTATAATGGGGAATATGTTAGGTCACACACGAATAAGAAGGAATAGGTCAGGCCACACACGTATAAGGAGGAATAGATCAGGTCACACAAGTATAAGGGAGAATCGGTCAGGCCACACACGTATAAGGGGGAATAGGTCAGGTCACGCACGTTTAAGGGGGAATTGGTCAGGCAACACACGTATAAGGGAATAGGTCAGGTCACACACGTATAAGGAGGAATAGGTCAGGCCACACATACTTACCTGGCACGGGAGATTACCTTAATCAATCTCAGACTCTTTTCTTTCCCCACACTCTTGTTTCATTTAACTCTAGCCAACAATCACACTCTTGCAAAACTTTCACACACGCCTTCAGGGTGAGGCCCTTCTATTACACTTTGGTTGAGCTGCCTTCTGTGAGCGTACAAACCTAGCATAGGTACATACAGACGCACACATCCATCCACGCACTGCACTGGTTTACGCGTCTAAATATCGTCCAATTGACGACGGTCTGGGGTGGAATAGGCGCGCCCGCCAGTAGAAACTAGTGGGATTAACACGTAGAATATTTAAAAAAATAAAAATACACGTGTAAAGGAAAATAGATCATGCCACACACGTATAAGAGGGAATAGGTCAGGCCACACATGTATAAGAGGAATAGGTCAGGCCATACAAATCAACGTGAAATATAAACAACGTTCTAACCTCTGACCAGCTTGATTGCCACTTTCTGGTCGTCATAGTAACCGGTGACCACTTTTCCAAATGCTCCTTGGCCCAGGAGTGTACTAAACTTCAGTTTCAGGGGGTCCAACTCCCATTCATCAGAGAATACTATCAGTTGGTTGGAGTAGTCCGACTTGCCTGCAACATAATTTAGTTACAAGATATAGCAAGGAAAATCAGAGCAATAAGTACAGAAGAAACAATTCTTACTAAACTTAGATCAGTATCGATATATTAAAAAGGCATCGCTACTAACCAAGACCAAATTGATGCAAACATGAATCTTTTTTTAAATACATATTTCCTATCTTAACTTAACGTTTTTATACTGGTTTAGAAGACTCTGCAGAGTCTATCTACAACCAGTTTCATTTACATTACCTTGTACCAAAAGATATGCGCATCCAATTTATTTTTAAATGCATTAATTGTCCCTGCCTCCACTACCTCCTGCGGCAATGCATTCCAAGCATTTACCACTCTCTGACTAAAAAAATATTTCCTAATATCTCATCTGGACCTTTCTTTAGTTAATTGGTACCTATGTCCTCTTGTTCTTGTAGGTTGTTGTGTTTTGAAAAACTTGTTCTGGTATAATTTATCCGTTCCTCTGATCATCTTATAAATCTGTATTAAGCCACCTCGAATTCTTCTCATCTATAGAC
Source organism: Ariolimax columbianus (assembly GCA_036924085.1). Lineage (NCBI taxonomy): Eukaryota > Metazoa > Mollusca > Gastropoda > Stylommatophora > Arionidae > Ariolimax > Ariolimax columbianus. The sequence goes on along the minus strand of JAVGWX010000013.1, from coordinate 27,748,604 downwards.
ACTGCTTTTTCTAAGTCTTTTGTCATAACTGTAATTCTGGAATCCCACTATTTGCATTGTCGTTCTTTTTTATATTCTTTCCAGCAGGTGTATATTCCCTCTATGATAAGGACTCCATACCTGTACACAGTACTACAATCTAGGTCTAACTAATGCTTTATACACTTTGTCTATCACTTCCTTGCTCCTATGTTTAATATTTATTTTTATCATACATAACATTATATTTGCCTTTTCTACTGCTACCTGAACTTGCTCACTTACCTTACCTGTGTGAGATATTATAACCCCTAGGTTCAACCAAGTATTGCAGATTCGATTATTTTTTCATGTGTTTTCTTTTTTGTAATTTAAATTATATTTTTCCTTTGTCGATGACGTAGACCTGCTTATTGTAACTTAATTTTGTGTCTTTATATATTGATTGTTGCCTATTTAAAACTATTTTTATCACTGTTCAAGTTATTATCGATACATAAATGTAGTGAAAGATTGGCATTCAATGCTGCTTTTTGAGAGAAAATTGAGTAGCTGTCTTAAACATTTATTTGGTAAACCAGACAATAATCACATACCTAATGTCAAAATACGACACACAATGCAACAGAACATTGGATCATATAAGGACCTACTGAATGTTGTAAAAATACATAAACTCCAATGGAACGATAATTTAATACGATGTAACATGGTTGACCAATACTACCTTCAAGGAACCGACATGTGAGAAGATATTCTTGACAGATAATATTTATAAGCAGAGAGTCAAGCAATGTAAGTAGATAAATTGACGAAAGAGAGATTTGAAACGCACATTTCATAATATGTTGAGATATAATGCTCCAACAGGTGGCCTCAGCAGCACTTACCAAGCTCGTACAGAAAGTGTGGAATAACAACATGTTGACTATCTACACAAAAGTTGCTGTGTACATATCATGTGTGCTTAGTACCCTGCTCTATTCTCGCAAAACGTGGACCCTGTATACTTCGCAGGACAAAAAAGATAAATGCTTTTCATGTGCGATTCTTGGAGTGCATACGTGGAACTTCATAGAGTGATAGAGTGACAAACAACGACGTGTTGGACCGTGCACATATTGCCAGTTTAGTTACGATCCTCCGTCAGCGTCACCTGTGGGGGCTTGGTCACGAGTGCAGAATGGAGGACAGGCAAATTCCAAAATAAATATCTTATATGGAGAGCTGCCCACGAGCAAGAGTAACAAAGGGAGACTCTTCCTCTAATTACGAAGATGTTTGCAAGTGAGACGTGAAAGCTTTGGATATGAACAAGTGCAACTGGAAGGAACTTGCCAAAAAAAAAAGACTGGAGCAGGTTTTGTGTTCTGACGTGCAGGAAGGGGAAATCAAGATGCGACAAGATGCAGATTCCAAACGTGTGCCGCGAAAGCAAGGTCATCAACTGACTAAATCATCTCTCTAGCCTGGTCCATTGTCTCTCGAGACTGACAGGATGCCATTCAATCAATGTCCCAACGACCCCTTACATGCATGAAAGAAGAAGAACCATAGACTTAGTTACAATCAAAAATGTCTAATTGTTTATTCAGTTGCCTATCCCAGCTTTGTCTCGTTCAGCACTTGATAGCACATTAACAACATTCAATGAGATAACTATATTAATTTAACAATTTGTAATATCCCTGCAATAAGTAACCGCATGGACATTTCACTGTTTCGGAATAATCATTAAAATATTTTTTTGGCATTCTTATGTCAAATTTGAACAATTTATTTGCATTCCTATGTTTGGTGTTATCAATTTCTTTGAAAATCATTTTTGTAGTGAATTTGCAATATCTTTCTCGTTTACTGTTCAATATTTCCTTCTCTTGTTCTTTATATCTTTATGTCTAAATATGTTCTAATCTCTCCATCTATTTTTGTCTATATGTGTCTTAATCCCTCTATCTCTATCTCTCTCGCTCCCTTTCTCACTATATATATATGTCTTTCTCTTTCTGTCTATATTTCTCTTTTTCTCTCTTCTCTATCTTTCTCTCTCTCTCTCTCTCTCTCTTTCTCTCTCTCTCGCACAAACATACACAATATATCATAATATATTACAAAGAAATGTAAGGTAGAGGTGTTTGAGTATCACATTCCATACCTCCAACGTTGGACTTGTAACTGTTGCTCTTGGCAACTGTTGCTTTTGTAACGATAATGTCTTTGAAACTCGCTCTTTTCTTGTAGAGAATGGTGGCGAGAACGACTAACACGAAGATAATGATGAAGCAAGTGACCCCGATGATGATACCATCAACTTGGTCCATCTCATCTGCTTGAAAAATAGAGAAACAAATTGTTTAAATTGTAGATGTCCATCGACAAATCGTCGTCTTCTATTTGTGATTTCATTGTTGATGTTTATAACGTCAAAAGAGTTGATGTGACGAACTTGAACCGTTGTTTAGAGTTCCACTCTTGCTCCTTACAGTTTTGATTTCAGTGTTGAATCGTTCGGCTAATGGATCTTTCTTAAGTGGTCATACAGAAGATAAGTATGTTACATATGATCAGCAGCGATTTCGTTTTGTCCCCATATACACAGCAGAAATTCGAAGTTTATATATGTGTCTGTTGTGTCCTGTCCTGAAGCGAAGATTTTCTTGACCATGTGCAAAGAGGAAATGATTTCAGACAAACAGATAGCAAATTTCATAACACGTATTCAGAAGGGATGGTCGAGGAAATATTGTTTTGAAAAGGAGAACATCTAGGTTAGGTAAGGTGTTGAACAACAGAGAAGTAAGATCTAGGAAGGCATGAGAGTGAGCGCAAAGGCATGGTAGTTGGATGGGAAGGTATGAGAGTTGGATGAGAAGGCATGAGAGTTGGATGAGAAGGCATGAGAGCCTTGGTGGGAAGGCATGAGAGTTGGATGAGAAGGCATGAGAGTTGGATGAGAAGGCATGAGAGTTGGATGTAAAGCCATGAGAGTTGGATGAGAAGGCATGAGAGTTGGATGTAAAGCCATGAGAGTTGGATGAGAAGGCATGAGAGCCTTGGTGGGAAGGCATGAGAGTTGGATGAGAAGGCATGAGAGTTGGATGTAAAGCCATGAGAGTTGGATGAGAAGGCATGAGAGCCTTGGTGGGAAGGCATGAGAGTTGGATGAGAAGGCATGAGAGTTGGATGTAAAGCCATGAGAGTTGGATGAGAAGGATTGAGAGTTGGATGAGAAGGCATGAGAGTTGGATGAGAAGGCATGAGAGTTGGATGAGAAGGCATGAGAGTTGGATGAGAAGGCTTGAGAGTTGGATGAGAAGGCATGAGAGTTGGATGAGAAGGCATGAGAGTTGGATGAGAAGGCATGAGAGTTGGATGAGAAGGCTTGAGAGTTGGATGAGAAGGTATGAGAGTTGGATGAGAAGGCATGAGAGTTGGATGAGAAGGCATGGGAGTTGGATGAGAAAGCATGAGAGTTGGATGAGAAGGCTTGAGAGTTGGATGAGAAGGTATGAGAGTTGGATGAGAAGGCATGAGAGTTGGATGAGAAGGCATGGGAGTTGGATGAGAAAGCATGAGAGTCTTGGTGGGAAGGAAACGAATAATTGAAGAACTGAAATACTCAAAGGCTAGATGATGACAGATGATTTGATCTTCAGTTTGACGATATCACACATAATGACAAATCCCATATCACACAGCGGGATCAATGTTTCGGGATATGACAGGTAATGATGACACCCATATCATACAGCGGGGTAAAAGTTTCGGGATATAACACGTGATGATGAAACCCATATCAGGCAGACGAGGAGGAGACGGGGGAAAAGTTTCGATGAAAAACATGTAATGACGGGTTCCATTTAACATGGGGTGAAAGTTTCAGCTCATCAGAAACACTGAAGAGTTCCATTTCACACAGGGGACGAACGTTTCAGGACATGACACGAACTGAAAACTCCTATTTCAAACAGGGGACGAAAGTTTCAGGTCACCGCATAAACTGAACATTCCTATTTCACACGGGACGAAAGTTTCAGGTCACTACACAAACTGAAGACTCCCATTTCACACACGGAACAAAAGTTTCAGGTCATCACACAAACTAAAAACTCCTTTTTCACACAGAGGAAGAAAGTTTCAGGACATGACACAAACTGAAAACTCCTATTTCACATAGGTGAAGAAAGTTTCAGGACATGACACAAACTGAAAACTCCTATTTCACACAGGTGAAGAAAGTTTCAGGACATGACACAAACTGAAAACTCCTATTTCACACAGGTGAAGAAAGTTTCAGGACATGACACAAACTGAAGACTCCTTTTTCACACGATGGACGAAAGTTTCAGGTCACCATACATAGTGACACAAAGGATGAAGTGTTGGAGACTTAATTATTCTAGGTTTTTTTAGTTAAATAAAGGGTGACCTATTCCATACTGCACAGTTAACTGCAACGTGATGCGATGGTGGTATGAACCATGTCTCTTTCTGTGAGAGACGTTATGTTTAACAGTTATGGCACAAGTGCGATGTGTATTTAACTGACGTAATAAGAAGAAAGGAGCAGCTAATACTAAAACACTATAACGAACCCCGGTTTCACATTAAAACAAACAAACAAACCAGTTCAGATACGGATCTTCATCCCGAGATAGTCTTTACAACCAACGTTTCATTGCAGCGCACATACCAGCAAGGCGGACAATCGAAATGAATTGTCTAATCCCCATCAGAATCTTGTATTCGTTCTTTCATTGTGTTTCATGTTGAGTGCATTATTTATATAAATTGCATTCCAACCAAGTAGATTATTTTACAACCGATAGCTATTAATTTGCTTTAGCTGTGAGGTATTTCGCTTGCCGGAATGTCGACACGGGTGACTAGGGACACAATAGGGACGGTTGAAGGTCGACAAAGTAAGGACGGTTGAAGGTCGACACAAGCGATCATGGAAGGTTGTAGGTCGATACAGTCGATCAGATAAGATTGAAGGTTCACACAGTCGACCAGGGAAGGTTGAAGGTTCACACAGTCGACCAGGGAAGGTTGAATGTTCCCACAGTCGACCAAGGAAGGTTGAAGGTTCACACACACGACCAAGGAAGGTTTAAGGTTCACACACACGACCAGGGAATGTTGTAGGTCGACACAGTCGACCAGGGAATGTTGAAGGTTCATACACACGACCAGGGAAGGTCGAAGGTTCACACAGTCGCCCAGGGAAGGTTGAAGGTTCACACACACGACCAGGGAAGGTTGAAGGTTCACACAGTCGACCAGGGAAGGTTGAAGGTTCACACACACGACCAGGGAAGGTTTAAGGTTCACACACACGACCAAAGAAGATTGAAGGCTCACACAGTCGACCAGGAAAGGTTTTGGTTCACACAGTCGACCAAGAAAGGTTGAAGGTTTACATACACGACCAGGGAAGGTTGCAGGTTCACAAACACGACCAGGGAAGGTTGCAGGTTCACAAACACGACCAGGGAAGGTTGTTATGGGACTGGCAACCTGGTTTGTGTAAAAACAACTGACATTAAATCCATGCTGCATCAAATGCATCATCATCAAGCGTCACCTCCGTAACAGAGGTTAACGATAATGGATTTCCACCTGTCTCTGTCTAGCGTCAGGCTGGTACACACAGTCAAACTGTGTTCCGACCACATCCTGATGTTGTATGTCCATCTGTAACTATATCGATTTTAGGCTCTCTGCCCACCAAATTAATCTCAAGCAAACCGTCATGGCGATTGTCATCATCAAAATATTTTATTCTTCTGCTTTTTATTTTCTTCACAAGTGTATGTTCCACCTGGAGTTGTTCCAGAACCTCACTATTGGTTTTCCTATCTTTCCAAGAAACTCGTCCAAGTCTTCTGAATACCTACATTTCAAAGGCATAAATACGCTTCTCCATTTTCTTTGTCAGGTTTCTCCTCCAATCAATAAAACTGAATATACATAACAATTAATGATTCTAATTTTTAAGATCTGAGAAATCTGCTTTGACAGAAGTGTATTTCTCATGCGGTTAAATGTATTTTTGGCCATTGCGAATCTTTTAATGATCTCCCTTTCGCATATGCTATCAGCCGAAATGAGTTGGCCAATGTATACACTTGTAGCTTGATATCTCTAACAGAATGTATCCATTTATGTGGATGAACGCTTTTGAACTTTTTTTCTTATTGGTGAACACCACAAATTTAGTCTTTTTGATGTGGATTTCCAACCCACACTGTTGACCTTTGCTGGTTATCTTATCCATTACGTTCTGCAGATGTACTGGATCCTTTACCATTAACAGTGTATCATCAGTATTTATGATATTATTGATACTTCGTCCTATATTCAATACAGACATATCTAATCAAATGCATCAGTATTCATTACAAGCCGGATGGGGTAAATCCAATTAGAGTGCGGCCTTATTACTGTTAATCGTGAGGTGTGTAACACCTTAAGTTGATGAATCTCTACGAATTACAAAACTGTTAACCAAACACGCTGAAAATGAGATTAAGGAAGTGGTTCTTGTCACAAATGTAAAATGGAGCATGGCTGTCTTTTGTCAATGCGAGCTCCTATTCCTGCTACAGAAATATGTTATATAATGCCGCCATTGCCAGAAAGAGCGCGTGGTACAACGGTGTCATTCGAGTGCAAGTTTAAAATCTCAACATCCTGTGTTAGAAATCACTTCGTATGTCGGGTATGTATCTCGGTATGATCACTACCCCACGTACAAAAAGGATTGACAAACCGCCTGTACTTCATAAATTGATATAGTGGAACACACACACAACACATTACAAATAGATACACACACGCACCCATGCACTAACCAATACGTTCTGATTTAACCTAGAAGACAACGGATTGGCGTTAAAAGCGCGTCCCATCGCCAGTAGAATCCAGCAAGGCAACCATTTACCAAAATTAAAACTGTCATCGCTACATTACACACACAACACACGTGTAATACCTGTATCAAATATAAAATGGAAAACGTCATATATTTCTTTTATGAACTATAAAAATGTGTATTTCAAACATCAAACACAATTGTTCTTTATTAAATGTCAACAAAAACATATGCACTTGTTCAATGCTATAACGCACACTACGCAGTATCTAACATGTCAGTTATCGTTGTTAACTCTAACATACATAATTTATTGTTTTTCAATATGAAAAGGTCATCAAACACTAACCATTTCTGAGTCTGAATGCCTGCGGGCCTTGGAACCAAGCCAAGTTAACGTCAGAGGTATTGACCATGATATCGTCATAGAGTTGTGACGCAAACGTCTCTTCCAGTAGTGACTTAGTGACGGCTTCAACCTACAGGTAAGAGAAACATAAATGACAAGAGTGTAGAATTTACAGGCAACAAATCAAGCCTGACAGGGCACACAAGCGATAAATGTAGTTCTAAAGCAGATAATGGTTTGTGGGTGAAATATCATTATACCTGGTTTTCAGATTTATGGAGGCGTGAAGCTGTGTGGTACTGTCCGAAATGAGAGGAGAGAATAAAACAATGTGACCTGTCTGACATGTCGTAACAGGCGGCTAAGGAGGGTTGGGAAAAGGAATGGCTGCCCTATCATGGATAAACTTGTCCCAAGAAGAAGAACGAAGACACATGTTCTCTATTGTATGAAGAAGGGCAACTATATAAGTAAGTGACTGATTCATTTTGTTGCTACCTTGCCATCCCCGACGAAGGTTACCATTGTTACAACTTGGTAAACTGAAATTTAATGCGACTGCGTCACGAATCCGACTGTGCTGACACTAGAGGCAACAGCTTTAACTCATCTCAATGGTACACAAGTACAATTCAATACACACGCCCATAAGTTTGCTGAGCCCTCCACTAGCACACAGAACAACATGCCTTGGATTAAAGGTGTTCTTATCAGTCACTTGTAGTATATGTCTCTTCCAGCTGTCCCAGGCAAGAGCGGTGTGTCCGTGTGCTAACTCAAATAGTCTAAAAGTCTTAATGGACGACTGATCAAGCAAGTAAGTAGCCACTTTCAGCCAAACTGACAGCATATTAATGCGCCCTTAGGGTGGTAGCTGTCGACTGAGTGTTTGGTTTGATTTTTCTTTAGGGCGTTGTGATTTCGCCTCGCTGTGTTGCAGGAGATTTACCAACATTTATACTAATAGTTGGCGAGTATACCTATCTAACATGTATTATCAGTACACCTTCCTGTTCTTATGTGTAGAAAGAGAATGTCTACCTATGAGTCTGCTCGAAGTGCTGTAATATAGTGTTTGTTGATCGGTAACTAGAATACGTGTATAGTGTTATTCTGCGTAGTTTGTTCTCAACGCTAATCTTGGGAATCAAATCCTCAGCGTGATCCGCTATGGCCTTTGATTGCATTATATGTTTATAAAAATAAATACAAGAGGGTAATTCTCCCACCCCCATAGCGAACGTCTGCTCCTTCGCTCGCATTTCTTGGCAAATGTGGCACGTTTGATCTCAGTTAATGTCACTCCGAGGTCTCCCCAACTGTGAACAGATACCTGGCTTAATTGTATGGAAGACAAAGAAGAGTGGAAATGATCTGGTCACCCATACCTTATAAAAAAAACTGAGCCCTAGTAGAATGCAATGTCCTACAGCTGATGTTTAAAATTAATATCTGCTATGAGACAATCTCTACCTTACCTCAACAGCAGAAACTATATACAGTTATCACATTTGAAAATTAATTGTACGAGGTCGAAGTTTTTGTTTAGTTTGGGTCACCCTTTCCCTCCCCTGCTGTCTGGTCTTCTTTAACTGAATGCCAAGTACCCATTTACCGTGGTAAACAAACGCTCTGCTATTACAACGCTTTCAGCTGAGATATTAAACAGAATTGCATTGTACACATTAGACAGCGTGCTAACCACGTTGGAAATGATCGTTCGTGTCCATGTTCAGGCTCACCATGGCAACTGCCTAACTTCAGGGAATGATCTTGAGGTGGCGATACAACTTTAGCCGTCCTTGTTAGCGACCGAGGCTGAGATGGAGAGATGGCAAAATGGAGGCACTTGGCCTTACATGGTACACCGTGGCAAAAAAAGCGAAATAGTTTACTCAACATTTTTCTACCTGGCATAGAACATACGTACCTGATTGAATACCAGGATTTTGAGATTTGTTTCTAGTAGCGTATCCTTTGTAGACCATCGCCTATTACATTTGTCAACCTATTTGGCTGTTATAAGTTTATTGCGTTAGGTTGCCATTACTTTCCGTACGCGGAGGAGCGATCGCACCGAGAAAAATAACCCGTTTCTGAAACTTGACACGGCTGGATTCGAACTCGATGTGTTTGGATTGTGAATCGGACGTTTCACTTCTAGACCACGCTGCCTCACAACCAGCTTTTAAGGTATCTTAAATCCACGTGCTTGCAGTGCGGTGCAGTAGTAATAATCTGTACACGGTGAGGTTGCCAACTATATATACAACCTTCTATTGTCGCCTGTCTCTTTTAAGCTATAACAACTATTACATAAGTTATTGGAGCTGTTATGTCATTTGAAGTTTATTTCACGTAACGTCATCTTATGTTAAGCGGAACCAACACATCACTGCACTCTACTCTGCTCGTCGTGTCGATTCCAAAGATTAACCACACTGATAATTCTTGCAGCTCGCTGGTTGTACACACTGTTGTCTAGCGTTGTGAGCTTACCTCAGTGGTTGAACCAGGTTCAGGCACTTAATTAGAGAGAACGTAACGCTAAGCTATGGGAGGCCTAAGAGAACCGATTTACAAATGTGTATGGAGAATAACTGAAAACACACTCTGTGTTTTAAAGAAACTCTTTTAGTTTATGATGGTATCTGGGTTGAATAGTAACCGTACAAGCAAATTGTAATAGGCAACTTAAGATTGATTGTGCATGAGGTTAGCAACCTCATCATGTAAAACAATTGCAAGTGAAACTGTCACTGCAAATGTTCAGATGCATGCATCCTGTAAAAGGACTAGCTGTTGTTATAACCGTCTTCCGTGTTAGTCGGGGTCAGGTGAACACACTGCCTAAGACCGTCACCTCCCTTTCATGCAGTTCTCTCTGGTTAACGAGGTGGGGATCGGCCTGATCTCCGTAGTAGATAAAGACACGTAGATGAAGCCAAGCATAGGACAACTGTCTGGAGGATCCAAGTCCACCTTCATCAGCACGTTCGAGATGTGAGGAAAGTGAATGTGACCCACCACCTAACGCTTCTTTCAGGACACACAAAGGAGTAAACGCATTGTGGAAATTCAACAACACACTTGTAATGAATAAAAAGTGACTACATTTACCAAACGGCTAGAATTAAAAAGTGAATACATTTCTCAAACGGCAAAAATAACAAAGTGAATACATTTATCAAACGGCAAAAATAAAAAAGTGAATACATTTATCAAACGGCAAAAATAAAAAAAGTGAATACATTTCTCAAACGGCAAAAATAAAAAAGTGAATACATTTATCAAACGGCAAAAATAAAAAAGTGAATACATTTATCAAACTGCACATTTCAAAGTTGTTGCTTTATTAGCAAACGCCTATATTCACCCTTTCTCTGGTGCGATTACAAAGTCCCGTTGACTATGGATTTCTGAATCACTAGTATCAGTGACGTCATTCAATATCGTCACTGGGTCTATCTGAGAATAGACACTGGACTTGGTAAATTGGAAAAGATGTCTGGACGTAAAATGGCGGCCTGGTGAGTAAACTATTAATACATATCCTGTTGAAGGTTCCTGTCATGCCTTGACACACCTGTGACAAACGTCATCCTTATCTCTGCTGTTATCAGAGTTTTTGTCTGTCTGTGTCTCATTATCCTTATCTATTTCTGACAGCGTCTCAGAGTTCTGGTCTTGAGAAACCAGGACATCCTACGGGCGCTATGAACCAGCAATCGTCACGGACGGCAGGGATAGTATTATCTTATGCTGGGGTTCAAGAGGTTAAATGCTGTAAACCAGAGAAACAACCGTGGACTTCCGACACACAATGCACTGGTAACGTCCATTTTTAGAGAATCTGAAGAAGCAGACGACGAGCTCGTGATATGATGAATACACTCTGGTGCCAATTGATTTTATTTTCCTTCAAGTACTAGCAATTAAAAAACCCTGTTATGGAATACTCGCCAACGGATGGAGGTTACCTTTCAAGTCAGTAATATAAATAGAAATGCCTGTTCAGTACTGAGCAAACATCTGAGTTAAAAAAGGCCTAGAAACAGTAAGCCTAAAATAATTCAGTGAATGGGTGAGTGAACAACTTGCTTTTCCTGAGGATCAGAAAAAGAAAAGAACAAAAAAAAACAGAACCCCTGGAATTCAAGTTCAATGACACACTAGTAGAAAGATGACATTAGAGCAAGGAGAGATCAAAAAAGGAGTCCTGTCAACTACGTTGTTCCTCGCATATATAAACGATATAAAAGAAAATAAATGAAAATGTGCACAAAGCTTGGTTCTTGCAGATGATTTATTCATGTGGATCTCTGAAGATAACATCGCAACTGAATCATTCGGATCCAGTATGCATTAAAATCATTGGAGCAGTGAACCAAGGCACGGCTACTGAAAATACATGAGGAAACAAATCGCATTTACAATAATTTCCTTCTCAAATAAACCACAAGACTTTACATTAAGGCTCAATGGGAAAATATGCAACTGGAGGAATACCCAAACTGTTTAGGTATTAGCTTTAATTGTTGTCTGGCGTGGAAAACATACACGCATGCAATGAAACTGGATGAATGAAAGAAATGTCATTATTGAAAAAACGTGCTGGCACAATCTGGGGAGCAGTTGTTTTTTGTTTCAAGAGGCTGTACCCTGGCTGGGTTGTGTGCGACCACTTCTAGAAAATGGCTTATCAGCGTGGACAACTGTAGTCAAATCAAACTTTATTACCCCCACTTCGTCCACTCCCCATCCCCTTTTCAATCACACAACAAAAGTTTAAAACCAAGGAATAAGAATCACAATAGGAGCATGAGAGCCACACCTGTTGAGAACTAGAAAAGATTACAATCTAGTAGAAGACAGAAGGTACAGCAAGGCTCAACAGGGATAGACATTCAGATGGCTGATAGACCACTCAATGTTCCAAATAATAAATGTGATTTTGAAGGGGAAATAATCTAGCAGATCACCTTTGCAGCGTCAGTAAAAGCAAGGTGCAGCATAGATGTTAAGAATGGGATATCACAAATAAAATCAATGCACATTACACACATGCTTCCCACCTGGAGAAAACAGCGCTTCCCAGGGCTGATATAAATTATTCCTGGCATTGTGATTAAAAAAACCCAACAAAAAGGTAGAAACAAAAAGAAGCTCTATAACTGTAAAACATACAGCGAAACTCTACACAAAGAACAGCTGGACCCATGTATACCCAGATGGATCAGCAATAAATACAACAGAGAATAAAGACGGATGAATCTTTCAAAGCCTAAAAAACAGTATATAAAGTAATTGTCAGTGACAACAGCACAATTGTTCAAGTAACTTCAAAGCAGAGACAGAGACCTTGAAAACGTGCGCGTGCCGACGTTCTAAAGAGACATGCGAACACAGAGAGACAACCGGTACTCTTAAAAGACGCGCTGTCGATGGTTGTGTCGCTAGGACCGAAACCAAATTGCAGACCTAAGGAAACTAAAAGTATTAACGATACCGCCTATTGAAAAGAGTTGTTATGCAATGGATTCCATCTGATTGAAAAATTCTTGACAATGAAGAGGCTTGACAGACAGTCAGTGGAAGGTTGGATGCTACCTCAACCTGATATATGTATAAATTATGAACAAGTCAAAAGGTTTACCAGATGTAGGTACAGGAACAAGGGGACATAATCTATCAAGCATCTGGCCCAACCAGTCGCTTAGACAGACCGAGTCTACTATCAGATAAATGGACCATTTTTTCCTTATATGTTGATTTGTTGGTTCAGTATTGTTGTTATTTGTTGTCCCCGATGAAGGCCTTTTGGACGTAACGTAGGTTTTGTTTGTGTTCTCGTCTCGGTATCTGACCTTACCCATTTTTAAATTGTGATTAAACTCAACCTTTATCAACTTTTTTCCTTTTTTTCATTTGCTTTTTTTCACAGGAACAAGGGGAAAGCAGAGCACACAGGTCAACAACCAAATGACGCTTATTATCAGCTCAACAGAGTTGGACAGCTGGTAACTTTTAGACTCCACACAGGTTACAACAGATTGAGTTGTCATCTTTTCAACAAAAATAAAGATATGAAATACTGATGAATGTGTCTGCGGCATTAATAAAATGACTGAAGAACATCAGTTAGAAAGGTGCTCAACACACGAAAAACAAAGAAAACATACACGTTGGCCACAATTACCATTCCTTGGACAACAAAAACGTAGATACCACGAACCTCAGGCTAACACTGCTTTGCTTTAGATATATTCAAAATGACGTCTGAAAGCGCGCGAAGAAAAGATGGGAAAAAAAGATATAACATGAAATGTATGCTGAACGAGAGGTTACAGAAATTGGAACTGAGAATACGCTGAGCAAAAGCAAAAGTTGGGATAATAAATGCAACTAAAGACATTCAGATTGTATAAGCAGACACACTCCTACATTATTTGGAGTCATTTATTTATATTTGTAGCAATAAAGGCAAAAATAGAAAGTATAGATAAGGATATACCATTAGCAATAAAATAGGCGTAATGAACTTTCTTTACGTTGGGTAACTTATTGAAACCAGAACAAATTATGTCCAGACAAAAATAAATCGTAAACTCAAATGTACAATTCGAAATATTGTAAGGCTCTGAAACGGAAATGAGAACAAAAACAACCAGAAGGTACATACATTCATATATGGAAGCCTGTGCAGAATAGAGATATGGAGAAGGTGTTAGCGTTAAATAGGACAAACATTAAGGAAACCAGCTGATAGTCTCTGAACTGGAATCTCTAAGATAAACAGACCATCACTCATATGGAGAAAAATGTTTGATTGACCGAGCCAAACGTCAAGGAATTTAGGAAGACATGAACAGCGCTAGATTCGATGGTCGGTACATGAGAACTTCACATGTATTTGCTCCACTGGAAGCTTTAGGGCTTCGATTTTTTTTGTTTTCGTTCACCTTATTTCTCTATTCCCCAAGGCGGTGTGCGTTGCACTGTAATTTTTATTTTGTGCCAGTCGGCCAAGTGCATCCTACTTCCGTATGCATTTTATGTAAGGGCAAGCTTCCTCCTGCATTTTCTAAAGGTTTGTTTTCCCGTGGTAACGGTCGGTGATGTGATGGTGATCGAACCCAGGATCTTCTGCTTGTGAGCCGTGTCACTTAACCACTAGCCCACGCCGTGCGGAAGGATTTGATTGAATTTGATTGATTGTTAAGAGAAACTAAAACACAAGCAGGCCAGGAGCAGTTTTACACTTTTAGAAAGTGTGACACTTCTTACATTCAGGACACACTGTCTTCGTCAGGACCATGAACAATAGGAATGACAGTAACTAGCAGTCTGTCTATCCAAGCAAAGTATGAACACGGACCATTATGCTGTAAAAATATATGAAACTCGAGATGTTTTCGCTGCTCCGGAGTCTGAACATAAAATTGTAACTATTAGTTCTTAAGTGTTTTATTTCTAAGGAAAACTGAAACTTTGGTATGTCATTGCTTGTTTAACAGTAGTCAGTAGAACATTACACTGCAATCATTGGAGAAGTGTTTGAGATTTCATTGTGATAGGCCTTTGTATTTTTTATGAGGTGGTATTGGCCCGTTTTCTTTCTCGCTACTTTTTTTCATTACTAACATCAAGCCAGGTGCCTATTCACACCTTGCTTGGCCGGAGTGACTCGATAACGGATTCCAACCCGGCACTTTTGTTGTCAAAAGCGAACTCTCCTACTCTGCCACTCAGATACTCACCGTCTGTATACCAAGTTCCGTATTAATCTGTTTACGTTAGATAAGGCATGAAAAGGATCTGGTCACACCCACTTCACAAATAGCTTAGACTTGCTACATTCAAGTACACAACACATTCTTCCTAACTGCGCATCTGCTGAGACAACCTTTGGCTTGGTAGGTCTATGCAAGCTTTGGAAATACCAGTTAAGTGTTTCCACAAAGCGAGTTTGTCAATTTGAAATGAAATATCCTTTTTAAATTATGTTATATAGTTCATCTTGCAAAACACGAGGTAGTTTTTCTGTAAATCGAGTACGCCCTTCTGTCATGCGAGGACGCCCTTCTCTCCTTCGACTTTGTATGTTTGCTACGCCTTGCAGTTAATCTTTCGCTTATATTGCCTGAGTGTATCTGTCAAAAGCAGATTAAATGTACTCTCGTAAGTGACTGTTATTTTCAGTGAACATACGCTTATGTAGGGACAGGTTGAGAAGACAATGGTTTGTCGGGAGAGACGTGAAATATACACTGACGTGAATTAAGTCAGGACACTGTTTTCTGTATTGTGTGCAAATTTGAGGTGCGTGTGTTCGCTCGACAGGTAAAAATCAACAGACACACAGGAATTCAACAGACGGGCAAAAGAATAAAGGAGGCAAGTTGGATAGAAAGAAGGAGGTAAGTTGGATAGAAAGAAGGAGGTAAGTTGGATAGAAAGAAGGAGGTAAGTTGGATAGAAAGAAGGAGGTAAGCTGGAGAGAAGGAAGGCGGTAAGTTGGATAGAAAGAAGGAGGTAAGTTGGATAGAAAGAAGGAGGTAAGTTGGATAGAAAGAAGGAGGTAAGTTGGATAGAAAGAAGGAGGCAAGCTGGAGAGAAGGAAGGCGGTAAGTTGGATAGAAAGAAGGAGGTAAGTTGGATAGAAAGAAGGAGGTAAGTTGGATAGAAAGAAGGAGGTAAGTTGGATAGAAAGAAGGAGGTAAGTTGGATAGAAAGAAGGAGGTAAGTTGGATAGAAAGAAGGAGGTAAGCTGGAGAGAAGGAAGGCGGTAAGTTGGATAGAAAGAAGGAGGTAAGTTGGATAGAAAGAAGGAGGTAAGTTGGATAGAAAGAAGGAGGTAAGTTGGATAGAAAGAAGGAGGCAAGCTGGAGAGAAAGAAGGAGGCAAGCTGGAGAGAAAGAAGGAGGCAAGCTGGAGAGAAAGAAGAAGGCAAGCTGGAGAGAAAGAAGGAGGCAAGCTGGAGAGAAAGAAGGAGGCAAGCTGGAGAGAAAGAAGGAGGCAAGCTGGAGAGAAAGAAGGAGGCAAGCTGGAGAGAAAGAAGGAGGCAAGCTGGAGAGAAAGAAGGAGGCAAGCTGGAGAGAAAGAAGGAGGCAAGCTGGAGAGAAAGAAGGAGGCAAGCTGGAGAGAAAGAAGGAGGCAAGCTGGAGAGAAAGAAGGAGGCAAGCTGGAGAGAAAGAAGGAGGCAAGCTGGAGAGAAAGAAGGAGGCAAGCTGGAGAGAAAGAAGGAGGTAATCTGGAGAGAATTAATATCAATTGGAGAGAATGAAGGTGGTAAGTTTGAGAGTAAGAAGGAGATAAGTTGGAGATAAAGAAAGAATGAGGTAAGCTGGAGAGAAAGCAGAGCGAAAAAGAAGTTTAAGCAACTCGTGTATAATGAAGAGTAGACTAAGAGTAGACAACGCATCCTAGGCACTGCATAGTAAGCAATTTATAGCAGACAATATATAGTAAACGATGTATAGTAGACAATTTATAGTAGGCAATGTATAGTAGAAAATGTATAGTAGAAAATATATAGTAGGCAATGTATAGTAGAAAATGTATAGTAGGCAATATATAGTAGGCAATGTATTGTAGGCAATTAATAGTAGAAAATGTATAGTAGGCAAGGTGTCAAAGACAATGTATAGTAGGCAATGTACAGTAGACAGTGAATAGTAAGCAATGTACCGACAAGGACCATAAGGACAGGAGATGTTATAAGCAATTTGAACAGAAACACACAACAGTAAGGATAGGGAACTAATGAGCATCCAGGAATCGATTCACATCTATTTCATGTGACTCACGCGCCTCGCTCTCATAAACAGATGTGTTTGGTGAACAGGCCTATTTGGTGTCAGATAAGGAATACTGTTTGGCTATTGTTACAGAACTGACAAGATTTGAAATAAAAATGTAAGATTCATATGGATAACTGCAAAAGAAATATACCAAAACGAAGAGTATTAGACATAAAAAAAGACAGAAACAGAACGTTAGATAGAGATAAAGATAGTTATTCAGAAAATGTTAAATTGAAATTATTATTATTCTCAGGTAATTACTCATTTAGACTGGAACTTCGGATTCGTTAATTAATTATGATACCTTTTTCAGGGTTTCAATATCATCGTACACTTTCTCCTAAAGGCGAGTGGAATTGGTGCGACGTCTTTCTCATCAGTCCTGGAGTACATGTGCTGCTCTTTTTGTTTGCCATGCCGCAATAACAGCTGCTGGTGGCACCTATCTTAAATTTGGTGTACAGGTGACGTTTCATTCTGGTGTGGCCAGTTGGAAGACGTATTATGATGACTTGCTCTTTTCTTGACATAAAGTAGTATCTGTTATCTGTGTGGTGTTTTTCTTCCTCTTGTCACTTTACATTGTTTGGTCTTTTATTATGGCATTTTCATCTTCACAATTTACCTGGTATTATTTATGTATCAATTTCGCGACCATTTTGGCTAGACTATTGGCCTTCTTGTTCCCTTTGATGTTACAGTGCGATGGTATGCACATTATCATTGCTTTATTGGAATACGAGAGACATTTTTGTCAAACCTGCCCACAATTCCTTCAGCTCAGTGTTCTTGTGGGATTTGAATACCGTTATGGCTGACTGAGTATCACGATTTTCTCTAAAGGGAACTAACAATGGAGACGTAGAGATAGACAAGAGAAAGAAGTGAGAAATGAGTGAAGCACATCAAGCAATAGAATCAAGTGTGCTTTCGTATACGTGTCCTGATGACTGGCGTAAGTGATTCTTGTTGGTGTTTTTTCGAATACCCATAATGAGTTGGTTTACTCTTTTTGTGTGCCATGAAAAGGATGTTAAGTGACGGGCTGCAGTAGTTTTCCGCACATCCCGAGCGCGCTTATAAAGGTGGACCGGGGTCCTCCAGGCGATTGCGCTATGCTTGGCGTCATCTGCATGTTGCTCACTACCACGGGAATCACATCGATCCCTAACTTTGCTAGCCAGGCTACCATGAAAATAGTCCGCTAGGAGGGCTACAAGGAAGCCAAGATGAGGGTCTTGGCCAGTATATCTTTCCTGACTTTGACTAGCATGTCTGTTCAGTATATTTTTCCTGACCAGACGTTAGTCTTCTTCCCCATAGGTGGTTGTGAACCGCCACAACTTCCTGTCACCTTATCTCCGCCTATTTCATTCCATTATTCCCAATTGAGGAACACCGAAGCTGTCGCTGCAAAAAATGAAACTTGTGCCAAAGCGTTTTGTCTATTCTCACAGCAGGAGTGTCTGTAGCAATTTGTTTTACTTCATGAAATTGTTGGAGAGGAAGATTAACATCTGGTCAGGCAAACTATACTGACCAGACATGTTAGTCAGGATCAGACACAACAAACGGGCCAAGACCCTCGCCTCGGCTTCCTAGTAGCCATCATTGGAAACTGGCTGTTCTCATGACAGCCTGGCTAACGGGGTAAAGGATCGACGTGATCCCCTTAGTAGTGAGTGACACACAGGAAAACTACTGCAACCACCACCTAACGTCCTTTTTACAAAAGAGTAACCAACTCATTGTGTGCATTCGCAAAAAACAACAAAATGAAATCGCTGGGTCGGTTGGAAACTATGTGTTAATTCAGTTTGCCGCATACCTGATGGTTATAGGTATTATTTGTTGCCTGTATGCCACTTGAGTTGCATGCCCACTCATAATGTGCTTCTTTTTATGACTTCTGTTAAGTCAAGATAAATATGCCCTATTTGTTCTCTTTTTGTTCTTCCAAATGTATCTGTACCCAACACTAAGAACTATGAACCCAACAATATTTTGTTTTTTAATTGTTTTACATTTTTTATTGTGTTCGCTTTATTTCTCTATTCCTCAAGTCGGTGTGCGCTGCACTATGTTGTTGTTGTTGTTTTATTTTGCGCCTGTCGGCCTAGTACAACGGTATTTCGGCATGCATTCAATTGAAGGATCTGCTTGCTCCTGCATTTTCTAAGTTTGCTTCCCTGGGGTAACGGCCGGTGCTGCGATTGGGGAGTTAAACCCAGCACCGTTCAGTTGTGAGCCGTGTCCCTTAACCACTAGCCCACTCCGTCCCCTATATATTTGAACTGAACACAGGTGCCTCTTACATGCATCTTGTCAAAAGAATATGTTCTAATAAAGATCTAGTCAAAAAATAAATAGGTCATGGGAGAGAACAATGTAGGAAATATAGAAAAGGAAAAGGATCTAGGGGTTATAATAGATCATATAGGTGATGTTAGTGAGCAAGTCCAGGTAGCAAGAAGTAAGGTAAATGCAATGTTAGGTATAATAAAAAGAAATATTAAACATAGTAGCACGAAAGTGATAGTCAAACTGTTTAAAGTATCAGTTAGACCTAGATTGGGGTACTGTGTATAGATATGGAATCCTTATCGTAGTGAAGATATAAACATGCCAGAAAACATACAAAGAAGACACACACCTGATAGTGGGGTTCGGTTCCAGAATTATAGTTATTAGAAAAGACTCGGAAAAAAATGGTTTACAGTGTCTACCAAAGAAAAAAATTCGAGGTGACATAATAAAGGTTTATAACAAGTTGTTTTTTTTTTTCTTCAAAATACATCAACCTACAAGAACAAGAAGGCACAGCAACAAATTAATTAAAGAAAAGTTCAAATTAAATACCAGAAAATATTATTTTTTAGTAAGAGAACAGTAAATGTTTGGAAATCATTGCCACGTGAGATAGTGGAGCAGGGTCAATTAATGCATTCAAGAATAGATTGGATGCCCATAGGTATTTTTAGATCAAGTGAATGTAAAAGAAACTGGTTGAATACAGACTCTGCGGTCTTCTAAACTAGGATGAAGATATTAAGTTAAAGTCACAAATCGTCTTCTTATCCCGATTTCTGCCCTAACCTAGCATAGAATCACAACTGAGGCTGACTCTAAACCATGGATATGTTCTTGTAGAAAAGATTTATGTAGTGATGTGTCCATGAAGGTTCTGCTAGCCCTGTGTGCAACTCATCTTTAACTGCTTTTTACGGCTTGTTTGTAGTGATGAAGTTTGTTTGCATTCTTTGTTCTCATGATATATGTGGGCGTAAAAAAGAATGACCTGATAATTTATGGGTATACTGTAAGAAACAGAGGAAATCGGCACAGTGAATGAGACACAATAATTTTAATGAATTAACAAAGAGAGCCTGTGTTTGCTAGTATCGAGGTATGTAAGTAAAGAGCTTAGGCAGATACAAAGACAAACCACACAAACCCTCACATAGTGCGAGAGAGAATGAGGCAAGGACATAAACATACAGACAGGGAAAGATTATGAAACAGTGAAAAGACAGATACGAAATAAGGCAATCATAAAATGAACACAAGGAAGCCCGAGTAACTAATGGATAGATGATTTAATGTATATCCTACACAACATCGGCTGACAGTAGTCATGATCAAAGCATCATACTTGGCCCAAGCAAAAAGATGTCAGCTCCAGCTCTTTATAAGTAGGAGACTTGCACTCTAAAAGTCGATAAGTAAAGGTGAAACGAGGCAAAGGTAGAGAAATGGAAAGATAGACATAAACAGCATTACGTGGACTTGTCAATTATGATCACGCATTCCCCCTTTATAGCTGAATAACTAGAGAGGAAGCATGCTTCTAAGTGTAAGGTTACAGAAATAAAAGAGAGAGAGAGGAAAAAGAGAGAGAGAAAGAAAGAAAAGGAGACATTAGATGAGGGTTGTTTAAAAAGCACCTGAGATAATGAACTCAAAAAAAAGTATGATATCTCTCTCTTGGCCTCTTCCCTACATCTATAACATAGGTTGTTTTTTTTTAACTTTTACAAAGACATGGACTCCTTTAGTAGGCTAGTGACACTGATCAACCCCGATGGTTGACTTGTTAAACATTTCAACTCCTTACATGTTCTGGTGAAACTTATATTCTCATCGGTAGACTATTGAAGCCTTACAACTCCTTTTGTAGTCTTGGGAAAGCTATTAAGCTCTTCGGTGTCTGGTGAATCTTATCTCTTTTTCGGTAGACTAGTGAAGCCTTCCAAGCCCCTATGTGTTCTGGTGAATCTCATCTCCTCTTCGGTAAACTAGTGTAGCCTTTCAATTCCTTTGGTAGTCTAGGGAAAGCTGTTAAGCATTTCGTAGCCTGGTGAAGCTTATCTCCACTTCAGTAGTCTAGTTAAGCCTTTCAACCCTTTGAACGTCTAGTGAGGTTTTTCAACTTCATTGATAGTCTAGTGACACATGTGAACTGCTTTAGCAGTCTAGTGAAATCTATCAACTCCTTTGGTATTCTAGTGAAATCTATCAACTGCTTTGCAAGTGAAGTGTAGCTGTTCAACCCATTTGGTAGTCTAGTGAAATATATCAACTCCCATTGGTAATCTAGTGAAATCTATCAACTGCTTTGTAAGTCTAGTATAACTGTTCAACCACTTTGGAAGTCTAGTGAAATATGTCAACCACTTTGGTTCTCTAGTGAAATCTATCAACCCATTTGGTAGTCTAATTAAATCTATCAACCTTTTTAATAGTCTAGTTAAATCTATCAACCCCTTTGGTGGTCTAGTGAAGCCTTTCTACACCTTTGTTGATCTAGGAAGCTTATCAACGTCTTTGATGTTTAGTCAAGCTTATTCATGACCTTGGTATTCTAGCGAAATATATCAACCCCTTTGGAAGTCTAGTATAACCTATAATCCCACGTGGTAGTCTGGTAAGGTTATTTAACCCTTTGGTAGTTTAGTGATACATATCAGCCCTTCTAGTAGTCTAGTGCAGCCTATCAGCGCCGCTTCGAGTCTAGTGAAGCTTATTGATACATTCACGGACACACAGACACAAAAATGTAATTAATATTTATTTATTGTTGTTTATGAAAGTGTCCTTTATTGATCCTTCCGTAATCTAATAAAGTGCATCAGCCCTTTCGGTAGTCAGGTGAATCTTAAGCGTGTCTACTGAAGTCTTTAGACCGATATTGGACCAACACGAATTATATTAGTAGCTAGGCAACCCTCTGTACCAAATTAGTAGTCTGGGACACTTTTCTGAGAATCACACAATTTTTTAATGGTCTTCAAAGTATGACTACCAATAATATATTATAACATTCATAACAATAGCTGTTCAACACATACATTGGGTTTGATAATATTACATAAGCTGCTATAAATGCAGTTGCACTAAAATATTTCATTTAATTTCTTTCCGATTTATTATTATTGAAAAATTGTTTACTAATTTGTTTGTTTAGTCTGCATGAAAAATTTACTTTATATGATCACTAAATAAAGTGTAAGCCATTTCTAAAATATGTACAGTAAAACAATTCTAAATCTAGCTAAAAGTTGGTGTAGGAAACATTTAACTGTACCTCCATCTAAGTTCACCGGCCTTAAAAGTCTATCCACGGATTCCTTGACGTTCTGTGGACCCCAGGCTAATAGCCTGTGTTCTATAACTTTATCACTTTCCATCTTCCGTGATCGGACTTTCATCTGAGTACATGAGACTTGTTATCTATCTCATTACTTGAGGTAAAGACTTATCGTATTCTCATCTTTCACGGTCTCAGGCATTTCCGTCTTCAAGCATGCCTTCCCGCAATCGTGTTTTAGTTTCATAATGGGCTTTAAAAGAAATATGTTAGCGCTATCTACGGTGCACTCTACCACAGAGTACAGAACTCCACGTGCAAACATATGCACCGCGCGATTACAGCGGGAACTCAATGGGTTTACAATTGGTTGTTTGAAGCAGTACAAATTTATACACACACCTGTGGCGGGGACTAAAATAAATAGGACCTGGCGGGCAACCTGTACTGACAGCAGAAGAGAAAAACAAGATAACAACCCATTTGTGTGTACTGTTCAGAAGTATTGTCGAAAAACTAAGTTAAACATAAATTAACAGAAAGCAGAAGCACGCCATTGTCAAGCTATTCAGCAGACAATGGAACGAAAAACATCGACGGTCTCTCTAAGGAAGCGCCAAACCTTATTCAATTACGTCATTTCGTCAAGTTTTTAAAATGAGAGTAAATGAGTGATGCTCGTCCATTACATGTGATGAAGACCACTCTCTTTGTTCAGTTGTGTGAACAGTACTTTATCCTGCTGGGTTCGCTGAAATGGGTGACCCACGCGGTGACTTGAATAAAACTGAGGAAGAAACTGCGCCTTTTGTCAACCTCATTCTCTTGCCCTGAGCTAATCTTGCCCAGTGGCAAGATATGTATCGAAGGTTTAAATATATTTAACCTCAGGGTTTACTCCCGAAGCCTTTCCAGTAAACTGGTATCCAGCAAGGCAGCGGGGAGGGGATGACATCTAACGTTGTATCTCGGGCTTTTCCCATAACCGCAACTGGTCGTAGGGACATCACTCACCGTGTGAGTGCGTTGGGTATCTCTCGAGGGCTATGTTCTAGTCTATTATAGTCGTGTCTAAATATCACACAGCAAAACCGACACTGTTTGCAGCTAGGGCGAAGGGCGCCAACCTCGTGAACTTGAGCCGTGTGAACTAGACCATCGAATACGACACATGTTTAAGCGTAGTGCTGCTCATATAGCTGATGTCCATTCCAGGATAATTAGACGGAAGAAAACACACACAAACCAACAAATTAACCAGTTCAGATGGAAAACAACAACACGTTTCAGTGAAGACAAGTGTATGTCGTCGACTAGTGTGAATTCCACGCAAATCCGTGGTTTGGCGACATACAAAATGAACTAAAACAGCAGGGCATGTAGACCCGCAGCCTGTTACGGTGCCATCTTTGCTGCTCTCTTGTTGATAAAATAATACAGAGCTGTCGGACATGTAGTACGTACGTCCGGAAATAGATGCGCATGAAGAGTGATATTCAGATAGCCATATAGCTATACACACTAACTCAGTAACCAACCAATGAATACAACCATGTATCCACCATGCTAATGGGAAAATGATAAATAGCTCATAGAACCTATTTCATTACACATTGATGCCCCGATATTTGTATATTCCCTTTCATGTTGAAAGTGCTGCCGATAAACGCCATAGCTTCAGAATGTTCCCTTTACTTTATCAGGTACTCATTTGATGTTCATCCATCGTAATCGATGAGAACCACTGACAGCATTCACTGTAAACTGTGTTCACGAGTTCGAAGATGGCTAAATAAGCTAATCTGAACCTTGAATTGTCTGCTGCACTTTGTACAGGGAAATAAGGCACATTCTTCTAACGGGATTGAAAAAGGGTTGATTTGAGTTGCCTTGCGGACCGATCCTCTCTAGATGGTCTCATCTATTCTTGATGCCTCACGTCTCTGGATGGTCTCATCTATTCTTGATGCCTCACGTCTCTGGATGGTCTCATCTATTCTTGACGTCTCATGTCTCTGGATGGTCTCATCTATTCTTGACGTCTCATGTCTCTGGATGGTCTCATCTATTCTTGATTCCTCACGTCTCTGGATGGTCTCATCTATTCTTGATGCCTCACGTCTCTGGATGGTCTCATCTATTCTTGATGCCTCACGTCTCTGGATGGTCTCATCTATTCTTGATGCCTCACGTCTCTGGATGGTCTCATCTATTCTTGATGCCTCACGTCTCTGGATGGTCTCATCTATTCTTGATGCCTCACGTCTCTGGATGGTCTCATCTATTCTTGATGCCTCACGTCTCCTCTGGATGGTCTCATCTATTCTTGATGCCTCACGTCTCTGACCACCCTCAGCAATAGTTCTGCGACAGTATGTGCGTTTGGTGGCGATTCTTTCTCAGTGATCTCTTTAGTGTGTCCTTGTACCTTTTCTGCTGCCTATCGCTTGCTCTCTTCACATTTCGGAGTTCACCATAAAGGAGCTATTTTAGTAGACGTTGATCTGACATGCGTACCACATGGTCAGCCCATTTCAGCTGTGCTGCACATATCATGCTGCATGCTGTGTATACTGAAATGCCCGATGGCGCTAACACATCTGCATTTAGCACCATGTCTTGCCATCTAATCTTTAGCAGTTTCTGCATGCAGTGCACGTGGAAGTGATTTAATTTCCTGACATGGCGACTATAGACGGTCCTAGTTTCACATGCATAAAAGAGGGTAGGTAGAACAATTGCAGCGTAGACTTTTATTTTTTTTAAATCCTGATCCCTCGCCTATCCCACACCTTAGTATGAAGTCTACCAAATGCCGCACTTGCCCTAGTTATTCTTATATTCATCTCATAATCTATGTGAATGAAGGACTTGGGATACATTACTGCCAAGGTACGTGAATTTGTTAACATTTTTTTAGCAGTGGATGTGTACCTTGATTGAAGGCTCTGAACAGGCAATATCTGGAGTCGGTTTATGTAGGACCTCTGTTTTTGTGATAGAGACAGTGAGGCCGAAGTTTTCACAAGCTGTGGCGAACCGATCCATACAGTTTTGCATGCCAACCTCCGTATTGGAATTTAAGGCACAGTCATCCCCATAGAGGAAATCACGTAACGATACCTTGTGGATTTGAGTTTTGGCCTTGTATCTTCTCAGTGCTGTCAGTGCGGTTACGAAGCCCATGTATAGCTTGGTCGACTGGAACACCCCGTCATACCACGAACAATCAATCCCATGCATGGTTTGGTCGACTGGAACACGCCGTCATACCACAAACAATCAATCCCATGCATGGTTTGGTCGACTGGAACACCCCGTCATACCACGAACAATCAATCCCATGCATGGTTTGGTCGACTGGTACACGCCGTCATACCACGAACAATCCCACGGCATGGTTTGGTCGACTGGAACACGCTGTCATACCACGAACAATCCCACGGCATGGTTTGGTCGACTGGAACACGCCGTCATACCATGAACAATCCCACGGCATGGTTTGGTCGACTGGAACACGCCGTCGTACCACGAACAATCAATCCCATGCATGGTTTGGTCAACTGGAACACCCCGTCATACCACGAACAATCAATCCCACGGCATGGTTTGGTCGACTGGAACACCCCGTCATACTACGAACAATCCCACGACATGGTTTGGTCGACTGGAACACGCCGTCATACCACGAACAATTAATCCCATGCATGGTTTGGTCGACTGGAACACGCCGTCATACCACGAACAATCCCACGGCATGGTTTGGTCGACTGGAACACGCCGTCATACCACGAACAATCAATCCCATGCATGGTTTGTTCGACTGGAACACGCTGTCATACCACGAACAATCCCACGGCATGGTTTGGTCGACTGGAACACGCCGTCATACCATGAACAATCCCACGACATGGTTTGGTCGACTGGAACACGCCGTGGTACCACGAACAATCAATCCCATGCATGGTTTGGTCGACTGGAACACGCCGTCATACCACGAACAATCAATCCCATGCATGGTTTGGTCGACTGGAACACGCCGTCATACCACGAACAATCCCACGGCATGGTTTGGTTATTGGTCCCAGCTCGGTGTGATTCGAACCCTAAGCGTCGGGTCTGTAAACTAAGCTCACCACACATTGGCCACACACTTCAAACAAACCCCAAATAATGTAACAACATTTTTTGACTAGATAGCGTTGATGCTTTGTTGTTGTTTAATGCTCACAATGAGTAAGTTTACTCTGTTATACGCCCTGAAAATGACGTTTAGTGGCGGGTTGACTGATTATATGCGGTTAAGGATTACATATATTCGAAATAGAGAAATTCTTTGCAATAAACTGAAACAGGAATGAGAGGATTAGTCAGTAGTGCACAGAACCTCACATGTCACTTGGAAGTAGCTCATGGACAAACACCAAGCGAACATAAAGATTACCGGAACTCATTAATATATGGTTTTAAAGAGACAATTCCTCCGTGGCCATCAGACTAATTAGGATTTGCAAAGGGATGTCCATTCGCTAAAACATCTTATTACACTTTATAGCAAAACAATCTTCTGTTTTGGTCATAATCTGTATAATATATATAAATATATATATATATATATATATATATATATATATATATATATATATATATATATATATATATATACAGAGAGAGAGAGAGAGAGAGAGAGAGAGATAATAGACTTAATCAAATGAACGCTTCCACGCTCATCCCAGACATAGAAACTTATGGTCGAAGAAACAATAATGTTCTGTGGATGTCAGCCGTAAGGGACCATCTTCACTTTTAGAGTTTACATTATCTAATAAGATACAATCTAATGAAGGATGATGAAGAGGTAGAAGAGCGACAGGTCGAGCGGTTTATATGTCAATCTTCTGTCATTTTTCTTGACACGAAGACATGCGTTCAAAACCTTTAGAACACACATGTTGTTTTTGGTTTCTTATGTGTATATCGGAGGTGAAGAGAACTGAGACTCTATCCCGGCCATGCCCATCATGCTGAGCAGCACGTCGCGTCAGGGTCAGACACAATATACAGACCAAGACCACTATCTCTATTCCATATAGCGTTCTGTTGAAACAGGTTGATTTTTAAGGCAGTCTGACTGACGAGATGTGGATCGACGTGATCCCCGTAGGAGTTAGCGTCACACAAATGAAGTCCAGCATAACATAACCGCCTGGAGGACGACGGTCCACCTTCATCAGCACATTCAGGATGTGAGAAAAGCTACTACAACCCGCTACTTACAACGCTTGTCAGGGTGCACTTAGGAGTAAACTTACTTATTGCGGGTGTTAATCAACAACAACATCGAAAGGAAGACAAAAACCCAGCCTTCACTGCACAAAGAAACTGCAGGGCCAGCGGTCTTAATTTTGCAACTTTATTAATCTTTCTGATGAACCACAACGGTGGTATTAAAGACTGCAGGGAGAGGTTTATTTAGGTAGGGGTAAAATAACATGATTAACAGATAGCCTTTACTTACTTTGATGTAATACTGCGTGTTCTGGAGGAGATGCAGAACGATGTAGGAATGTGTAGTCACTTGCCGTGAAACTAACAGGTTCCTGCCTTCCATGTATATGGTCACGTTGTATGTGTCAAAAGACTGGTTGAGAACTGGAGACCACGTGACGTTGACCAAGACAAGGTCAGAATGCGGTTGAAGGACCATGGATGAAACGTTGAGAGATAACTGTAGAACAGCAGGCTCTGAAAGAAATACATACATAGTATGAACAGAAGCATTTTATGTGTACAGAGAGAAATATGTGTTCCCTGTCAGTGACACAGTATCGTTATCATGAGAAGATGAAGCGTATAGCCAAGACGGTTAGAGCTAGTTTACCAACTCAACGTGTCATGTCATGTCAGTTGAAATAGTCTTTCCAGATCGTAGTCAGTTGTATAGAAGCCTTGAGCACATCTCGATTTCTACCATACGACCCGCTTCATACACGGACGTCTTCAAACTGTCAGTAATGTCCTGATACAATATTCTTCTGGGATGACTTCTTCCTCTTTTCCTTGGCATCGCGCCTTGCACTATCTTTCTCTCCAAACCATTGTGTCTTTTCATATGATCGAAATAACCTAACTTCTTCCTTGTGACGTTTGTTATTTATAAGCCAGTTTTCTTCGATATCCAGTGGTTGAAAATGAATTTGTTTATTTCTTCTCCATCCACGCTATTTTCAACAACAGGAGAACATAATAACCAAACGTACCACGTATGTCAAGCTCGGTATGGCAGACTAGGGAGGTCGTAGATTTGTTGTGGCACGACCGCTTTCTCAATAGACCCAGCTGTAAAGGTGTAGTTGATGTAATCGGGAAAAAATTTGGGAGCCGTCGCTGAAACTAGGGATTTCGTGCACTTTTGTCAGCACTTTGAGCAATGAAAGGGACTGATCGCATTTCGGTGCGCATAATAGCTGTCCATCATTGTCGATGAGTACCGCCGAGATCATCCTTGTCACAGATTTCCCTGTTAGACGTGGGTGCGCATGTGGCTGAACAGGCCAATGCGGGCACGAAAACATCTGTTGCATAACGGGCACACGAGTCTGTAGACGGTAATGTTGTTCCCGCTGTTCGTGATTTCCGGGTCTCGCGTCAGCTCTGGGCTTTCACAACACGGTGGTCTTCGCTGGTAGCTACACCCTCTTTGACTTCGCTTCTCTAGTCAGATCTGTTTTACGCAAGACATTCCCAGGTGGTGATATCTATCTGGAAAATTTTCAGTGAGTCCCTCAGACTGTCTCTAAAACCTTTCATTGGGCGCCGTTTCTCGCCACATCCCTCTCTCAGCTCGCCGTAGAGGATCTTCTTTGGGAGCCGTTCGTCTAACATACGAACCAGGTGTCCGGCCCATCTTAGTCGTGCTTTTTCTAACAGTGCATGGATGCTGGCCATGTCAGCCCTCGAGAAAACCTCGTTGTCTGTGACACGATCTTACCATCGAATGTGAAATATTCGCCCCAGGCAACCTGTGTGGAAGTGGTTAAACCTTCGTGCATGACCAGAGTATACAGTCCGTCTATGGGAGCGCATTGATGCAATGAAGGGGACTGATCGAATATGGGAGCGCCTATGTGCAATGAAGTCGGCTTCATGAGTCCCTTTCGATTTATTTTAATTAAAGAGGAAAATATAATCAAAGTTACCGTCTACAGTCATTGACATTTTCACAATCTGTAAACTCTCTGTTGAATATATATCTACAGCAATTATGGTGTAGCTGTTAGTGGTTTAACGTCGTTTACAAATAGGTTGATGCCGCGGGTGTAATGATAATCAAAACAACAAGTATTTTATCACGTATAGGTCAGATGTCGAGTCAGAACAAAAGGATGAACGCAACTCTTGTTACGACCGTAAAGGTCTCCATCGGAGTTATATGTGACTCTTGTTTAGATAAGCACCAATCTGTGTCCATCGTTTGTGTTCCTTTTTTGTTGTAGCTGTTTTTTTGTTGTCACTAATGGTGGTCATTTGATCATAACGTAAGTTTCCTTCATTGTTCTTCCCACAGGACAGGTGGGCCATGTTTTATTTTACTTTTTAGAGTTTCTACAGACATTCCACCTTCTGATTTGTAAAAAAAAATAAACATAGAAGAAAGAATATATTTTGTGTCAATAAAACATGAGCATCTATGTGGTAGTTGTGATCTTAATGTTTGTATGAACCTGTCTTTTATAGTTTTCACTCAGGAATGCCAAAAGACGATAAATTAAAGGTGCACGTGTAAAGGAATAGAAAACAACAAATACTGTTGAAGTGTATGTATTCAACCACCTGCTATCGCTCCCAGATCTCTAAACAGGTAAAAAGACAATAAAAATGATCTATGATCAGATCAGATGAGTTGTCATTTCCACATGGAAGGTCGGGCTGCAATCGATCTCAAACTGTATCTGTCTTCTGCTTCAATCATGCAATCTGACAAGTTGTTTTTTTTTCCTGTCTACGTAAAAATGTTATTTCCAGACGTATAACGCCGCATTTTCCTGACACACGTATCTGCTACATTTCAGTCTGCTGTTGGTTTCAGCAATGTTCCATATCGTTTGATATATTCACAATAACTTAATTGTATGATTAATTACCTTTGTAATTCTCATTTGTTCTCTTTGTTCCCTTGAGTTGCGTCCAATTCTTTAGGATATCCAGATTTCCAAGGCTTCATTTCTCCTTTGACGTGATTTTTCATTGCCCATGTTTCTGCGTCATAAATGACGTAATCAAACACTGGTTTATAGTAATTGTTAAATTCTGAGATAACACAGTTTATTAAAATTAACTAATTTGTATACATTTTCTTACACATGAAATAGTTTTCTCTACCTCAAGTTCCGCGTTTAGATTAGTTTAGTCGGTATCTGTGTTGTCATAGTTTTCTACAGTTTTTATTAAAGATCAGTTTAGGTCCTTGTCTGCATTTTCAAATATTGTTGTAGCATCCAACTGGTTTCCCAAAGTGTATTATGCAGGGTGAATATACAAGAAAGAAGCCAAAACACATGCACCGGAAAGTGGTGAATATTAATTGATGAAATATAAGGAAAATGTGTACAGATGTAGTTGTTGCTTTCTTTTTAAATGTCCAACTTTCTCGTCTTTTTGAAAGACTTCATCATTTAATCTGCAGACTCCAAAATGGCGTTGACTCCAGAAGGAAGACACAAGACAGGTTTTTCTTGAACGTGAGAACCTATTCTTTATACATTCAGTACTTCGTCTGGAATGATGGAAGCGGAGGTTGAACTACTTCGTCAAGGGCACAGAAGGCATGACAGAAGTGTTTCGAGCAAGCCAAGGGCAAAATCCAGGCAGCTAAAGAGTCATTGACCACCCTACCATCTATGCCTTTCAGGCGCACATGCCATTACTTAGTAATGGTCTCTACCTTGGGTCATATGTGACGGAATTAAGAAAGCAGCAACCTTTTTAGGTCTAACTATGGCGGCTAAACATTCGGTCAACGGCTTTCGCTTAGACAACCAAATGTCGCACCAGACTAATCCTGAAAATTAGCTCCTGTCTTGCCCTAGTCCTATGGTGATCGCGAAGTCAAGGGACAAAAAAAACCAACACGATTTTGAAAGTGGCTGAACCAAATTGCACTAAAACCAAGATTCTTCCTTGCACAATACACGCAGTCGC
Source organism: Ariolimax columbianus (assembly GCA_036924085.1). Classification (NCBI taxonomy): domain Eukaryota; kingdom Metazoa; phylum Mollusca; class Gastropoda; order Stylommatophora; family Arionidae; genus Ariolimax; species Ariolimax columbianus. The sequence goes on along the minus strand of JAVGWX010000013.1, from coordinate 27,716,805 downwards.
AGGCATCTTCATCTGTGCATTTGAAGGGTTGGTAGTCAGACCCCTACTGGGGACTCCAGACAGAACACCTACCGACTTCGCGCAGCTCCGGACCTCAGGAAAACTGTAAGTGTAAATATTTGGAATGTCCTGAATCTGAGCAACACAGTACCCAACATAATTGGCTCACGCTCTAAGAACTTTTAACAAATCCATTGTTTGAATTACCGAGGCTAGAATCCAGAAAATGTCTCCGTTGGTGTGTGGTCAGTTACTACATAAAGGCCGGTCCTTGTTCTCCGTCCGCCTTTTACAAACAGTCTCAATATTTAACACCACGTTTCCTATTTCACTATTATATGCCAAGTCTACAGTACAGATATGGTTACATCTCCATCCTAGTCACCTGCGCATCCACCGAGGACTACCAGTCAGACCAGAAAGATGACATACTCCTAGCTTGACCCCCCACCTTCCAATATATCTCCCCTTTTGACGTATACATCTTCTTTGGGGATTTGAATGCTTCACTGGGCACCAGTCGATGTGGCTTCAAAACTATCCTAGGTACTTTCGGAAATGGAATTTCAAATGACAACATGATCAGATGTATTGCTTTCGCCTCATCTGGTATCGGGATTAGAAGCACATGCTTTAACCGAAAAAAACATGGAACGGTACACCTGGATCTCCAACAACCACCGGACCAAAAATGACCTAGACCACATCATCACAAGAACCCCAGGCCAAATTAAATCCTACAAAGGTGTATTATCCAGCATTGACATTTCGCCCAGATACCACATCAAGGCAAAACCAACAACTGGCTACAACATTGAAACACTTTGTGTTGACACCATCTCGGTCATATAATATGTCATTGCAATTCAATACCGGTTTGCAGTTCTTGGCTCTTTGTTGGATAACTAGAATCGGCCTGGAACACTGGGGCCTCGGTCACACGCGAAGTTGACAAGAATGTCATGGGCCTCCGTAAACCTACGCAAAAACCATTACTACATCAACATTATCTATCCTGACAGTAAAATGGATAGCCTGGAGCAAAAAAAAATAGCAGAACATAAACGTCACCAAAACATGATCCATGCTGTGGCAAAATAATGGGATCGGGATAGGAGATAAGACAGGAGCCCATGACGCAGAGGAAGTGATGACAAGACAGGAGCCCATGACGCAGAGGAAGTGATGACAAGACAGGAGCCCATGACGCAGAGGAAGTGATGACAAGACAGGAGCCCATGACGCAGAAGAAGTGATGACACAACAACTTGCAACTAGATTATCGTGCAATTAAAACAAATTCAACTGCATCACCAAGCATATAAAAAAATCCAATGGCACCCCATGTTGTTCAACTGAAGAGATAACCAGCCGGTGGACTGAGCCCTATAACGATGTTTTCAGTCATCCAGCAGCTGCTCCATCCCAAGAGTACATGAGTGGCCCTATCTTACAAACCCCTGTAAACGATTTGGTTTCCGATACCCTTTCATTGCAGAAGTGCGCGGAGCCCTACTGTAGTTGAAAGATGGCCGAGGCGCAGGTAATAATGGCGTTACTTCCTAGCTTTTAAAATACGCACATGACCCGATTAGCGTTACCAACTGTTCACAACAGTTTGGTCGACAGGACAGGTTGCTGCACCGAGCAAAAGAATGATCTTCACCCTATACAAAGGAACGAGCCGCGCTTTGAATGTAGCCGATACAGGCCCATCACATTACTTTCTGTCCCAGGAAAAGTCTATGCTTACATACTTCTTTCCCCATCCAACCTTTGCTTAACAGGAATCGGTACTTTAAACAGTCTGGCTTAAAAACCTGCCATTCTACTATCTTTGCCATCCTTGCTCTTCTGCTACTGATAGAGATACAGCAATTATACAACCGTGCCCCTCTCTGTCGATTATATCTGCCTCAAAGCTGCCATTGACTCCTTGAACAGATCTGCCTTGAACAATGCCTTAAATATCAAATGCTATTTTTCAGCACAGGACAGCTAACAAGTCAGCTATATTTTAACACTGAAGCAAGAGTCCGACTGTATCTCTTGTACAGGTTCTCTACAGTATCCGGTTTCAGACATGGGTGAGTCCTCGTTCCAGCATTGTTCTGCCGAGCCATGGACTGAATCTTCGTTCAGCTGGAGATGTACAATCCAGGAGCCACCATCAGACAGCTGCTGGGAATTGATCTTGCATGATAAAGTCATACTAGACTCCAACCCCCATGCACTGATAACACGACTGGAGCATAGAGAAGACCTTGCATCTAGATTAGACATAGTAGGAGGAGTGCGTGGTGTACGGGTGTAAGTCGAGTGCAAGCTTGATTTGTAATCCCAACATACCGGTATCGAAATTACGTCGTGTTCAGTTTGAATGTTGATGTCTGGGATTTTTCTCGGCACGACCACTTCTCAACGTACAGAAAGAACTGGCTAAACTACTGTACTGCAAAATTGCCATAGTGAGACACACACGCATCTATACACTGGCCATTACGTCGTGATATAACCTGAAAGACTACGGTCTGAGGTTGAAAAGGGTGTGTCTTCGTCAGCAGAATCCAGAAAGACAAACCTTCAGCAAAAGAAATTACGCATCCACATCTCATGGGCAGGAGCAAAGATACAAAACCTTGGCAGATGTCCGTACAAACAACTACTGAAGGAAACATTTCAATTTCCCTGAGGATTTCATTTACCTTTACAACACTCTGACGCAATAGCGCACCTGGACATCACTCAAAGAGTCGGTCTGCTTGTCACCTCTATGAACGTCCTTCATCGAGTTTGGAACCAGCAGAGACTTTCACCTAAAACTAAGCCACGAATGTTCATAACCTGTGCTGCATGATGGCAAAACTAACAATGAATGAGGCCATGATAACTTTAAAGAAAAAGAAATCGCCCGGAAAAGATGGGGTAACAAATGAAATGCTGATGGGGCTGGGCAAACAGCAAAGAGGAAGTTACTGTCAGTCGTGAACCAAAGCTGGAAAAGGGGAATTGTACCGCAGGCATGGAAAGATGATGTACTTACACCAGTACCAAAGAAAGAAAAAGATAGAACAGATCCAAATGGATACAGGCCTATCAGTCTACTGAGCTTTGTAGGTAAACTGGTGGAGCGCATGCTAAACACCAGACTGATGTGGCACCTGGAAGAAAAACACATATTAATTCCACAGCAAGCATGATTTAGACAGCACCGAACCACTGAGGACCAGATCACTCTCATAGCTCAGGAAAAAGAGGATGCTTACCAAGAAAAAAAAGCATACAGTAAGGGTTTGGGTGGATTTAGAGAAGGCATTTGACAAGGTGTGGAAAGAGGGACTTAAAGTCAAGCTACGAAAAAGTGAAGTTTGTGGGAAAATGTACAGATGGATCAGCCACTACCTCGAGAACAGAACAGCCAGAGAGAGTCCAAGTACAAGGGCAGATGAGCAAAAAGGTGACACTGGTGCAGGGAGTACCCTAAGGGAGAGTACTGCCACCCACACTTTTCCTGGTGTATACAAATAACATCATAGAGAATATACCAAGAAGAGTCTACAGCTCCCTGTTTGCAGACGATCTGGCTATGTGGACATCTGAAGAAAATATCACCGTAGCAAACAATCGGATGCAGCAGGCCCTAACATCGTTGGAGGAGTGGGCGAAATCATGGCTGGCCAAAATAAATGAAGAAAAAACAACATGTACGATATTCTCCCTTTCAAATTAACCGCAGAACACCAAAATAAGTCTTAATTGCAAATATCTGCGGTTAAACGACAACCCAAACTACTTGGGCGTCACATTTGATCGATGCATGACATAGAAAATTCAGATCGAGAGAAACCGAGTGAGAGCAAGACAAAGAATGGCAATCATGAGGAAACTTGCTGGCACAAGCTGGGGAGCAGACGAACTAATACTGAAGAAACTGTACACTGGAAGAGTGAGACCAGTTCTCGAGTATGGCATTGTGGCATGGGCAACAGCAGCAAAGGCGAACTTTGATAAAATTAGCAAACTTCAAAACCGAGCCATTAGAGTTATAACAGGAGGCATGAAGTCAACGCCAATTGTAGAACTTGAAAAGATTACAAATCTGCAATCCAAGACCGATAGAAAAGACAGCAGAGCCCAGCAGCAAACAGAGAAACTCAGAAGACTGACAGACCATCCAATTCATCAGAGACTAAATAGATTTGGAAATGGGAAACTAAAGCGGAGAAACTTTGCAGAAATAGCCAAAGCAAAGATGAGCGATGACCCTATCAACACCATAACAACACCAAAGCCCATCCCTACTGTACGCAAACCCACCTGGAAGCAGCATATCATTTCTGAGGTAGTAGAAAATATATCAGGCATTGGAAACAAGAAAAGCCTGACTGAAAAAGAAAGAAGAGACATAACCCTGAGGCACATAACGAAAAACTACCCAAGCATGGACTGGACCCATGCGTACACCGACGGTTCTGTAACAAACACAACACAGAATGGAGGGGGAGGGGTATTCCTAAGCCAAATGGTAGAAAAATAACACTGTCAGTTGCAACTGGAAAATTCTCAAGCAATTTCAGAGCGGACGCAGAGGCACTGAAGGCTTCAGCAGAAGCAATGCTGACAGGCGAAAGCAATTAAAGCCAGATAGTCCTGTTTACAGATGCCTTGTTCGTGGTTACAGCACTAAAGAGCCAGAAAAATACTAAACTTGATGATTTAAGAACAGTACTCTGTCAACTATGCCAGTAGTTCGCACCAAAAAGAGTAGTGGTATAGTGGTTTCCATCCCATTGTAACATCCAAGGCAACGAGAAGGCAGACAGACTGGCAAAAGAAGGTGCAAGACTACCACAACCAGATTCTAGTGTGACCTACGAAGAGTCCAAAAGGTATTTTAGGGACAGATACATGGCCATGTGGGAAACAGAGCATACTGGCTGCACAAAAAATTATGCCTATTACCAGTTGAACAGAAGAGAGCAGGTCGTGGTCTTCAGACTCCGCACAGGCCACAACAGACTGAGGTACCATCTATTCAATAAACTGAAGATAGATGGCACTGACGAACGTCAATGTGGTACAGGGCAAATGACCGCTGAACATTTGCTGCAAAATTTCCCAACATACGAGGACCAGAGAAAGCACATGTGGCCATCCCCAGTGGCAACACTAGACAAGCTCTATGACAGCTGCTTTCTTCGAACAAATTCAAGTTGACGTCTGACAGCGTACGAAGAAGAAGAAGATGAAGATTTCATGTGCTGCACCCTTCCTGCTGTACGGTTTCAATACCTGGACTATGCTGTAGTGTGGTCATAAGGGCATTTAAACATACCCCCATCCACCTGCTCTTAAAGCAGACAATGGACATCAAGGACGGGAAACGACCCTCTCCGTCGTGGTCTCAGCCGTATTATTGACTACGTATCAATTGGGCAAGTCAAATCGGGAAATATATCAACCTCATTTCATGCAGCCCATAGCTGAGCCACTCACATTGTTAATGGACAGTTGACTCGATGCGCCCTTGTCGCCTTAGCAAATTATATTTAACTGAACGAATTTCAATAAATTTCGACAACATATAATCATTCTATAACGAATTTGTTTTGGCTTATTAACTTTCATAACAACCCTGCATATGATATAGACACGAATACGGCAACGCCCATCATGTGAGCATGTCGCCAGAGGCGAATAGAAGTGAAGTCTAAACATTCTAGGTTGGAACATATAGTATTGTACGTCTCAATATTTGTGTACGCCAAAAGGGCGATAAGTGTTGATAAGTCCCTTGATCTTGAAAGAGAGCTCTAGAAATAGTATACCATGTATGATTAATGAATGCAAAAATTAATAACTAGTTTTTCCGGGGTTCCATAGATGATGTGGTTGAGTCACGCTAACATATTAACGTATGCACGCATATCCCTAACGTCACTGTGTATGTCAACATACTCAAATGCCACGTAAGTAAAGTAAATGTATGTCCCATAGCAGAGTAATACTACTGCCAAACAATGAAGTTGTTAGAAATTTCAGTATACTACGTCACAGCTTGTATGAGGTAGTGTCGCCATTTAATTTCCTCGTTGCCTTTTACTTCAATAGTCGTACGCCAGGTACCCATTTACAGTTGGGTGTACTGGAGTGTGAGTTGAACCCTGTAACTTTGAATGAAAAACGAATGTTCTACCATTACACTAGTCAGACGGTTCAAATGCCAAGTACATAATTACTGATCTGTGCTGCTCAAGGGTACCGCGAAGACAGTCAACTGTCAGAGAGTAAAATGTATGCAGAATAATGTAAAAGTATCGATAAACCACTACGATCTTGTCTCCGTCTTTACGTAAGAGGAAAAGGGATCACATTTGTGTGCACAAATGCGAAACCTGTTTGATGAAAGTATCGTACGTGTTGAGTGGCGAAGGCGTGATATGGTATTTCTTCTGGTATTATACCACCCCCAGCTCACAGACTGGGCCAGTGTATATGATTAGGTAAAACCCATCCTGTATTCTCGCAGAACTAAAGCGAATAATTATTAACAGAACACCTACATACATTCCTTTCGTATCATTAACAGCACAACAAAACGTAATCTTATGCAATACATGATAGTTATGTTCAAAGAGTTTAATCTGTTTTGTTGTTCTGATTTTGTGAACAGAAACATAACAAAGAAGACGCGCTCAATTGTGAAAAAAGCAATTGTAACATTGTTATTGTTAGGACAGTGTTGATCTTATGATTGTAATGGCATGCAATTATGAGGTTCTTTGAGCTTGACTGAGTGTCAGAAACCATTAAAAGCGAAAGTGCATTACTTTTGTCGCATATTCGTCCCTTTAAAAAGGCTAAAAAAAATAATTGAATGCATAGCAGTTGTTTTAGGTAATAAAATAAGAGTTCTTTAATCATGTGAACCTAAAAAGGTCATTTTTAACCAGGTTTGTTGTCTGCACCTTTTCTCCATAACTACGTATCTGTCTCTTTCTAGCAGATCTTGGTTATCTCTTTTTCTGTCTGTATTTCTATTACACACTATCTCTGTAACTTTCTGTCTCATTCCACCCTTCCATGATTCTGACTCCATATCACAATAGATCTGTTGTAGTCTTTCTATCTCACACTGGCTCTCGATCCATTTTCCTTTCTATGACTATGTTTCCTTCTTTCTGTCCACCAATGCATCTTTCTTTCACACCCTCTCTGAAACCCACACCTTATTAGCCTGTATCTCTCTATCTCTGCCTCTTCTGTATCATTCTAACTGTCTGTCCATAAATTACTGGCTCTGTCTATCTATCTCCCTATCACTCCATTACACCCAAGCTGTTTCTCACTCATCCTCACGTTCTTGATCTCTGTCTCTTCCTTTCTGACAATTGCATCATTTCTATATAACCAGCTCCACGCCTCCTCTTCTTCGTTTCTTGTTTATATATCTCTGGCCTTCTCTTTCCCGCTCTTTCCTGCACACCATCTCTCTGTCTACAATTAAATCGCACTCTCTATGTATATATATATAAATATATATATATATATATATATATATATATATATATATATATATATATATATATATATATATATATATATAGCTCTCTGTTAATATTAATATATGTTGTATATATATGTATATTCGAAATGTACCAAACAATTGTTTCTATATGATCCAGTGCAGAATTATGGATTTTATTGATAATTCATATTAGGCTGAATAGGAGCCTGGAACTAAATTGAAAATGTCAAAAAGCACCGTAAACATTTTAGGCCCCTAAACAAATTTATTCATTTTAGTTTCAATTCTAGTTGAGACATTTAAAAAATGCATTCCTGAGGAAACATGAGTCCGAAAGCATTTTTGACAATGGTATTGCCAGGCAGTGAAGCAATCTTTGTATATCTGTGGAAGGACATATGTGATAATGAAATACAATATGCAGTTGTAGGAATTATTTCACATTTGTAGCATAAATATTCTGGTCTGTTGTTGTCGCTGCATAAAATAACTTCTTAAATGAAGTAAAGTAAAAGTAAAATAAAGTTACTGCCGTAGGGGTGTGAGGTGTTAGCGATCTCAGATTTCAAAGGCTCGGCTAAATGAGGTAGGTAGCCACTTCCTCTCCCTCGCCGCTTTTACTTCCCGGTGCCCATTTAAGGCTGGGTCGACCCGGGTGTCGTTGCGGTCTGAAAAACATGTCCGCCTCAACTGGGGAATGAACCCAGGACCACTCAGATACGAAGCCAGCTCGCTAACCACTGCGCTACGCGGCTCCCTGAAGTACACACAATTAAATAAAGGGCAGCCATATTAGCAGCAGTGTCAATCACAATGCATGATAAAAGAAAACGAGTGACAAATAAATATTCGCATAGCAAAAAAGAGAAAGATCACGTTTGATGATTTTTTATCTTGTATTTTTAAAAGCAAATGAATGTGTCGTGCACCAATAGCTTCTGAATATAAATTCGTGTCCATGTTAAATGAATATTTAGCAAAATTCAATTGGTGTTGTTATTTGCCTATCGCAAGCCATGATGACGCCATCATCAAACGTTTTTTGTTTTGATCATATAAATTGCGCTGTATTTGGATTACAGTGAGGAAGTAACTACGCTAGTCACCAAGCTCACTCTCTGGCCTCGATCTACCTTGTATAAGTGGCAAGACATAAGTCAAGACGACTGGAGGTCATTCAGCATGCAAGCACTCTGGCCTCAACTCCATTGAGACCAAGGATCGCTTGAAACTTGCGGTATTCGATCGACACTGCTTCGGTTCATCGCTTTGAGATAACAGTGCCTTACATCTCGACCACAGCGACCCATAATTAAATAGTCTTAAGATATTTGCCTATTTTTGTAAAAACGTAAAACTTTGAAACGTTGTACGCTTTTTTCGATTACTTTATAATTATAGGAAATGCTTGGTAGGCGTATTGAACACAGTGTTTAGTGTGATACGCTCACTCAGTATTTGTAACCGTTTTCGTATTTGGTTGAATAGTTAAAGGTTTCCAGTCGTATTCATATTAGTGTGAAAAGTTAGAGGTCTCTAATCGTATTCGTATAATAGTTAAAGGTCTCTAATCATATTCAGATTAGGTTGAACAGTTAAAGGTCTCTAATTGAATTCATATTTCGTTGAATAATTAAAGGCGTCTAATCATATTCCGCAGAATAGTAACGGTTTGTCCCATAGTAGTTAGACTACTATTAGGGAATGAAGTCGTTAGAGGTTTCAGTATACTAAGCCACATCTTGTCTGAGATTGGGTGGCCCATCCACTTCCACGCTGATTTCTGCAAGCATAGTTATATGCCAGGTACCAATTTACAGATGGGTACACTGGAGCGTTACGGCAATGGGAGTTGAACCCCGTACATTTGCGTACTTCATGTATGTATATATATATAGTAGTATACTGTACTGTACTGTACTGTACCGTACTATGTAACGCTATACTATATAACTGTACTATGCTGTACTATAATATATATATATATATATATATATATGTATATATATGTATTTACACACAAATATACCAACTGCACATGTGCACATGATGTTCAGTTGTATACATGCAGTACATTTCAGTGTTTTGTTAACTGTTTGATATATTCTCAGTGTACAGATTTGGGTGAAGCAGGGGGTGACACATTAATTATGATCTAGACGCCATGTTGAAAAAATGTTGGAATCAGGCTGGATGAAAAGTTCAAGCAACGTTTGTGCAACGTGCCGGAGGGTTTGAGTAAATTACTCTTGAAAATGTGAATGCTAAGTGTGAAAGTTGAAGTTAATTTTCAAAATCAAACTTACGTGCATTCTCCTACTCTAATTTTAGTGATGTCTTAGATGTTCCGCTACATGATGCCGGCAGATTGACTTTGTAAGTCCCAAGAAGGAGAGGAAAATATGATATTGTGTGTGAGCTATAAAGATTCAACAAAGTATACCCACTGCTTTTTAATTGAAATGGTAAGCGGTCTTTTTTCTTAAGCAGTGTAAATCCTGAAACAGATCACAGTAATATGTAAAAACCCCGTAATGCTAATAGTTTTGTTTAGCTAAACGAATAATCATCGTTTTTCCTCACGCTTTTCTGAAAGCGTATTGTTAATGAGCGAAGTAAAGCATTGACATTATCTAAACAGTATTCCCTATCCTACAGAATGTTCTGGATTGTACATTACTGTTTGACATAATGCCTCATTATCTGAAAGGAATTACTTTTTATCCATGACAGCTACACAGAGACAAACATTTAAAACTGTGTTAAGTGGCAGGCTATGAATAAATTGCGTGTGTTCTTTTGTTATGATGTCAATTTACGAATATGCAGTTACGCCAAGAAGTAATTGCATCCTTCATATATATTGTTGGAGTTTGCCATAATGGCACACACGCCTGCACACACACACACACAAACCAAACACGTACACACACATGCACGTTTGCGCACACACAGGCACATACACACATGGACGCGCATGCGTATGCGTGCACGTTAATAAGATAAATTCTTATTATAGTTATAACAAAGAGTGGATGGAAGAGCATTTTGTATTTTTGTTTACCAATCATGAGTACATGCGTACTAAACCTCCTTAAGGCAAAGATTTGATTTGATCGCAAGTAGAATTAAAACCTAGCTTGTACAGCGCCTTGATAATGTAGAAGTAAGCGGCTTATAAATCCTTTGTGTGGACCTCACTAATTGAAATAAAGGCGATAATTATACATTTTTAAAATTAGTGTTTATAGATATATAGCATTAAATAAGATATAAATCTAAAAGAAACCAGAAGGAGGTTTCAATGATGTACAATCAGAAAGATGTACGGATTCAACTATGTACGGACAAGATGTTGTAAAAAAAAAAAGATGTACCGATTCAGCCATGTACAAACCGAAAGCTGTATCGATTCAAGTGATGTACAAACAATTATATGTACCGATTCGGCGATGTGCAAACCGAAAACTGTACCGAATCACCGGTGTACAAACCAAATGCCGTACCGATTCAAAGATGAAAAAATGAAAAGCTCTACCGATTTAACAATGTACACACTGAGATTTTACCGAAAGCTGTAGCGATTCAACGATGTACAAATCGAAAGCTCCACCGATTCGAGAACAGAACGACGAACAGAAGAGACGAAAGTAGATACTAAGTGCTCTATAGCAGTATTTCAAAACGTTTCTCGATTCGCGATCGTCCTTTATTACATCAATGTAACCTGAGACACTACATAAAATAAATAGCCGCTAAAAGTATCCATGTATAATTTATTTGAATTTGATGTTCCTTCTTGAAACATATTGAACATATTGTTTGCAGTTCAAGGTTCTACCAAAAAAAGGGGGGAAATAATGTCATGCTACCGTGAAATAACTAACATATCTCTGAATACATTAGAAGTAGGTTATAAATGTCATACGCTTCCTACAGAGTTCATTTAAATGGCATTAAAAAGGATTCTAGAGATCACTTTCACACATTTGCTCAGAGTGCAGATCACTTCATGAAAGGGTGTTTTGGAAGTTGCTCAAAATGAGTTTTTCGTGTAGCCCAAACGTCTTGGCGTAACCAACACTGAAGGTGCTTAAAAGAAACATCACTAGACAACAAAATTGGATTTATTAATTATTTTGGTCAATTTGGTTGAAGCAGTGGCTATCAAATTAATTCTACAATTGATGCATACCTTTTTTTCTTTTTTGGTGAAACCTAGTGTAAGGTTTTCAGCGTTTTCTTTAGTTGGTGGCCCGACAATACAAAAGAAAAATTGAAATAACAATAAAACTCATAAATATAGCGATAGAAAAATCCAGCATGGAAATTCTCAATCGATAGACAGCACGAGCAAAATGTAATGTTAAACAGCGCGAGGGTCGGCAGATCACGCAACACGATGCAAGCCTAACAGATCGGCATTTTCGTTTTCTCTCCATTTTTTAAAGTTTTGAATGTTTCGTCAAAGTGAAGCGTTGTAATCCAAACAGACATACATCGAGAATATATATATATATATATATATATATATATATATATATATATATATATATATATATATATATATAAATATATATTCATATATATATATATATATAAATATATATATATATATACAAACATACGTGTGTATGTGAGTGTGTGCAAGTATGTATATATGTATACGCATGTTTATATATATATATATATATATATATATATATATATATATATATAAATTTATATATATAAATATATATTTATAAATATATATATATATATATATATATATATATATATATATATATATATATATATATATATATATATATATATATATACATATATGTGTATTGATGGCCTAGAATTAAATCGACTTGCAGGAAAAGATAAAAACGGTATTCTAACAAAGACAAAACATAGGTCACAGTTTAAATGAAACAAATCTGTGGTGATGGTAGCGATTTAGAAACCGGACTCAACAAAATGCTACATCAAAGGGAATGGGTAGAAATTTAGACAACATAACACCACTAAATACCTGTGCACATACATAACATTAGAAGGAAGTTGCATTTACGAAATAAAATAAGGAATAGACCAAGCAAAATCGGTGTTCCAGACCATGATGAAAATATTATGCAAAAAAACCTTATCACTGGAACTGAGTAAGAGAGACCTTGGATGCCGGGTGTTGTTTGTCAATCGTTTAAGAAGAGGACTACATTGTCATCTGTCAATCCTGAAGTGGGTTAGTAGGTCGCTGATCAAACCAATCCAAGCGTGAAAGAGTATGTCACACTGAGGGCAGAGAATCACTGTCTGACAGTCAGATGGAGGCAACTCGTTTCTTGCTTTTCGTATCACCTATCTCCGTGCAGTTTAATTTATTCTTGTTTGCTCCAGATGTGTCGTGCCAGACGATATTTTACTACGCCAGGCAGAGCGATCAGCCTTTGATCACTTTCTCTCAATTATCAGGGTCAATGTCGCAGTTATTCAGTGAGACTTTCATAGTGTCTTTGAATAGTTTTATTTGGCCACCGGAATCTCGCTTGCCTGACTCAAGCTCGTCATAGAATATTTTCTTTGGAAGCCTCTCATCTGATATGCACACAACATGGCTTGTCCATCTAAACTGCGATTTGCACAGTCTTCTGTGGATGCATGCCATGCTAGTCCGTGAAAGAACTTCTAGCTCTGTAATCCTGTTTTGGCATTTTATGTTCAGCGGTTTCAGTAGGCAGCCTAGATTAAAGTGGTCAAGCTTTTTCGCATGTCGACTGTACACAGTCTAGGTTTCACAGGCGTATAGAAGAGTTAGTAGGTTCACTGCCGCATAAACCTTGGATGGTACATGGAAACAGTACTGACATATAGAAGTGAATGATGGATATTCAGCAAACAAACAGATAGATCTTTGAAATCAACGAAAATGTGGTTTTGCAGAAGAATACTGCTGATTCCATGGACTGCAAAGAAAACTAATGTTAGAGTACTCGAAGAGGCACAAACACGAAGACAGCTTATCGCAAAGATTAAAACAAGGCAGTCAACCTTTTTGGGACATGTTATACGACAGAAGCGGCTTGGAGCACGTTGTGACAACGGGAAAGATAGCAGGAAAGAAAAAAAGAGGAAGGCCGATAGAGAAGACGTTGAATAGCTTGAGAAATGGCACGGGTGATAATCAAAAACAGAGTTGGTAAACGACACACGTGATAAAAGTAGTAGAAGTCTAACGCCAACCGGCAAGGCACCTTATGATGATTATGATGATATATATATCATACAGACTTATGCACGCACATGCACACATATTATATGCACACACACACACAACACCACACCACACAAACACAACATGCACACACACATACACACACAACATGTTCCCCAACATGCACCACATATACACACCACACATCACACACACCACACCACACACACACACACAACATCACATCACACCACACACACACACAACACCACACGACACGCACACACAAACACCACACGACACGCACACATAAACACAACATGCACACTCATACACACACCAAAAACACACACAACACCACACCACACACACACAACACCACACTACACACACACAACACCACACCACACGCACACACAAACACAACATGCACATACACATACACACACCACATGCACACATACACACACACATTACATACACACCATATGCACACACTCACACCACTTGCACACACACACACCACATGCACATACATATACCACACACACACACACACCACACGCACACACACACACACACACACCACATGCACACACACAAACACCACATGCACACACACAAACACCACATGCACACACATGCACACACACACACACACACACCACATGCACACACACACACACTACATGCACACACACACACATCACATGCACACACACACACACACACCACATGTACACACACACCACATGCACACACACACCACATGCATATACACACACACACACACCATATGCATACAGAAACACCACATGTACACACACACCACACGCACACACACCACACACACCACGTGCACACACACCACACACACCACGTGCACACACACACCACATGCACACACACACCACATGCACGCACACACCACACACACACCACATGCACACACCACATGCACAGACACACACCACATGCACACACACACACCACATGCACATACACACCATATGCACAGACACACCACATGCACACACACACACAAACCACATGCATACACACACACCATATGCACAGACACACCACATGCACACACACACAAACACACCCCATGCATACAGACAAACCACATATACATACACATACCACACACACACACACCACATGCGCACACACACACCCCATACACACCCCATGCACACACCACACACACACACATACACACACACACACACACCACATGCACACACACACACACCACATGCACACATACACACTACATGCACACATACACACCACATGTACACACACACACTCCACGCGCGCATACACACACCACATGCACATACACATATTTATCTCAGAGAGAACCCCGTAGTCGAGTACTAGGGAGAGAGATCAGAATAGGCCCACGGCACGTGCCTGTCGTAAGAGGCGACTAGAGTTAGCATGGTGCTAACATCGTCGTGTCAAATACATTGCTTCATTATCGACCACTGTGAAAATATTCAAAGTGTTTTGGTATAGTCTTCCACAATGCAGCTGACTGTAGTGGTCCCTATACTCCGATTGGAGTTGAAAAGGGCCAAAAGGTATTTATATAATATATATATATATATATATATATATATATATATATATATATCACCTCGTGTGGATTCGTAACATGTATCGCTGCATACGCTCCGACGATCACATCAGCCGAAGATGCAAAGGATTCCATCTATGTAGAGTTAGACAATGCAGTGAATGTCGTTCTAAACTCGGACTGCCTATATATACTTGGTGATTTAAATGGCCAGGTGGGATCAGACTCGAATTCATGGCCAGTGTGTTTAGGCAAACATAATACTGGGGACATGGATGAAAATGGACACATGCTGCTGTAATTATGCACAAAATCAATCTCTGCAAACTCCTACTTTGCAACAAAAGATCGCCTTAAGGAATCATGGAAACACCCAAGATCTCGTCATTGGAACCAACTGGACGTTTATTATCACCAGGAGACAACATCTGAATCACACACAATTAACACGCAGTTAACCGAGTGCTGACTGTGATACTGACAACACGTTGGTCGTTGATCGCGTCAAGATGAGACCTAAGAGAATCTTCACAGCGAAGCACAAATCCATTTTGAGGATAAATTTAGTCAACACCATGGATCAAAAAAAGTGTTTCAGGTTCCTACAGGATCTTGCAGATGTTCTCACGGATACATCAGGAGACTGTACAGGGAAAAGTGGGATTTAACCAAAGAAGCTACCCTCAAAGCAGCAGTAATAGCTTTTGACATTAGAGAACACAGGAATCAAACTGGTTTGAGGTAAATAGTCGGATACTGTAGTTTTTTATTGATAGGACAAAGGCAGTACTACTAAGAAACAAAGACAAAACAACACGAAACACTCTCAATGTATTTAAACAAGCGAGAAAAGAGGTGCATAAAACAGCTGGACAGTTTGCAAGTGATTATTGGATACAATTATGCGAGAATATCCAAGATGCCTTCAATAATGGTAACATCAGAGATATGAATGAACGAATGAAGAAAGACATCGGCCCAAAAATGAAAAAAAAAGTGCGCCGCTGAAAGCATTATCTTGGGAGATCATCACTGATAAGAGAAAGCAGCTAGACAGATGGGTAGAGTACTATCTTGACGTTTACTTAAACGAGACAGAGCTAACAGAAGATGTCTCATGGCATCGAGGATATGCAACTATGAACCATCTGGAGTCGCTGCCAACCATAGCAGAAGTTAACTGTGCTATTGTCGACCTTGTTTCTGGCAAGGCTTCAGGAAAGAATGAAATCCCAATAGAGGTCATCAGGAGTGGAAAGGACACTTGCACCACAGATCCACCAGTTGATAACTTTATGCTGGCAAGAAGGACAGGTCCCGCGGGATTTCAAAGATTCGAGCATTGTAATCTTGTATAAGAACAAGGGGGACCGGAGTGACTGCAACAACTACAGAGGAATTTCGCTTCTGTGTACAGTTGGGAAGATACTTGCAAGAATTGTTCTGCGTAGACTCTAGGTCATAGGAGACCAGGTTTGTCCAGACACAGAGCGGTTTTCGCGGGAATAGGTCTACCACAGATATGATATTTTCGTTACGACAGTTGCAAGAGAAAAGCAGAGAACAAAAGCAACCATTGTATATTGCCTTCATAGATCTCACGAAGGCATTTGACTTGGTCAGTCGTGTGGGTCTGTTCAAAGCGCTCGGGAAGATTGTTTGCCCACCGATTATTTTGAGCATTATCGAGTCGACCCACACTGACATGAAAGGCACGATCAACTTTGACGGTGGGTCCTAAGAGGAGTTTGCAATCAAGTGTGGAGTAAAACAAAGCTGTGTAATTGCTCCAGCCCTCTTTGGAATATGTTTCTCACTTCTCTCAAAGCATGCATTTCGTGACCAGGAAGATGGTATCTTCATGCATTCTCGCACAGACGGTGGCCTATCAATTCCCAAAGGCTGAAAGCCAAGACCAAAATAAACAGGGTGCTGATGAGAGAACTGCTCTTTGCTGATGATGCCGTAATTACTACTCAATCAGAGGAGAATTTGCAAAGCTTACTATTTGCATTTTCGGATGCCTGCTGTGAGTTCGGGTCAATATTCAACAAAACAAAAATACAAGTTATGGTCCAGGATGCAAACAAACCACCAGTATCTCAGTTGATAATGAGGCTCTTGATGTAGTAAATCATTTTACAAACTTGGGGTCCTCAGTCAATAATAAACTATCCCTGGGCCAAGAGATCAACATCAGGATAGGAATGACAGCAATAACAATGAGCAGATTAACAGAAAGGGTCTGGGAGAACATGAAGCTCAATGTTAAAACAAAAACACTTGTTTACCAGGCCTGTGTCCTCAGCACTCTTCTATCACATGAGGTTCCTGCGCAGAATCCTGGGGGTTAGGTGGCAAGTCGAGATCACCAACGCAGAGGTGTTGGAGACAACAGGCACTGTCAAAATCCTTTCCATGCTTAGTCATCGAAGGCTCCGATGGCTGGGACACATACTGACAATGGATGATGGCAGAATACCAAAATATATTCTTTATTGGGAATTACAGTTGGGGAAAAGGTCTCGGGGCCGGCACTACTTCGCTACAAGGATGTGTGCAAGCGGGATATGAACGATGCAGGCATCGATTTGGAATCATGGGAACAGGACGCCATGGATCGTGTTACATGGAGGGGCATGATTAAGCATGGAATACCGATAAAGGAGATACTCAATGCTTATAGGCTAAAGACTCAGTTTGAGAAAACATACCATACGATATGATTCCGATAACGGCCCTGACTATTCTTGCACACACTGTGGAAAAACGCTTCTCTGCCCGGATTGGTCTTACGAGTCACATCCGTTACCGTCATGTACTGTAGCTGCTTACATTTTTTTCAAAGCACAAATACTATCGTCTGACAAGATGGAAAGAGCTAATGATATATATATATATAAAGTCTTAGTCGATGCCTCATTTGATAGTAAAGTACAAATCATTGAAGATTTCACTCACCATATACATCTTTCTTGGGGTGAACAATCGGAATATGTGGGAGATTGATTTCCTCGATGTTGTCCAGGCAACGGGTCAGCTGTAGTGAGTCAGGCTTCTCACAACGTTCACTTTTAAACACCAGCTGGGCCTTGATCCGGTAATCTTCAGCCAGGGAGATTATCAAAAGGTAGATGCTATTAAACCTCAGGTTTTTTATTGTGTAGTCAGCCTGTTTGAAGTTTGGAATAAATCGAGAGCATGATATAAGCTCTAATCTAAAATGGGTAGTGGCAAAACAGTTAGAGAAAACAAAACAGTGAGGAAGGAAATTAGCCATAGCACCTGACAAAAATATGAGACAAAGAGCAATGAAGTATCTATCATTTAATCTCCCCCCCCCCCCCCCCCACTACCCAGCCCCCAATGTTTAATAACCTTTATCATTTACTTTTACACATGACATATGCGTTCAGCTGAACAATTGTTTGGTTTTGTTGCTGTTGTGTGACCATAATGAGTCGGTTTACTCGTTTGCGCACACTGAAAACGACGTAAGTGGCAAGTTGTAGTAATTTTCGTCACATCCATCCCGAGCGTGCTGATGAAGGTGAACCACGGTCCTCCAGGCTGTTGTACTATGCTTGTATTCATCTGTGTGTTGCTTGCTACTACGGGGATCACGTAGATCCCCACCTCGTTAGTGAAGACTGCAACGAAACAGCCTTTTCCATGAAAAATTATGTTGAAGTGAGTTAAGGTCTAGGTCACTATGTTCACGTGACCCTGACTAACATTATTTGATCAATATGTTTTGCTTGACAAGTTAGTTTCCTCAACCCCCCCCCCCCCCCGCCCACCCCCCTAAGCACTGTTGAGATAGGGTCTAAGTTCTAGCACGTATTTATCTGTAAGATATATCAAGAACCACAAGAAGCAGTACACGTTGCATTTATTCTAGCAACTTATTAAAATCACAACAAAACAGAAATGGTGAAGAGAGCTTAAGGAAAAAATAAGAAAGCCGGGTAGACGTGGACGGTGCTGGGCAGTTGAATCGGTACAGGAGGATTCGCGGCGCATTTGTTGCAGACCTGAGCTCCACATAGAGATTGTGGGTTTTGACAGATTTAGTTATGATGCCACAGTGTGGAACCTTCCCTGGTTTCATTTCATCGCTCCTCTTCTACCTACATATTTTAGGGGCTTAGACATTTTTTACACTTGCAAGTGAGTGTGCAAACTAACAGGTGATTGACCAGTGTAATACCATGTGATTGGCATGTTATGCATGTTTGATGCAATGTGATTGGTCTGTTGTGTATTTGTGAAACCATCACCGATTCACTACGGATGAAAGAATATACCCACTGCAATTTGCTGTCCGCATCGTTAAAAACGACAAAGTCGCGTTGTGGTTAAAACTGGTGTTGTCATCAATCAGCAACTGTTTGGTACAAATCTGCCACTGCAAACAAGAACACGTTTAATAGTTCGACACAGGCTCCCTGCAAAGACACCAGATATAGTGCGAACGACATGGCTCTTTTCTTTGTTGCACGTGACTAGCACGGGCAATATCTCCAATCAGATTTCAGTAATAAATTTGACCAGTCATGTCATGTATAAAGTTGATATTTTAACTTGTTTTCCCATACGGAAAATATACTTGAAATTTATAATAAATTACCATTATTAAATACCTGAGTAGTTCTACATGAAGTTATCAGGCATGAAAGACACGACATAAAATGTAGACATTATCTGCAACATCAACACTAGATACACCTCTGACATCTATAAATGAAAGTCGCGCCCATCCTAAATTTGTGTCTCGAGCAATTGAAGTACAATATTGGGTTGGTTCCGGTTCTCTACAACGTGGCAACACAAGTGTTTACAAAGATTCATTCAATGAAGTTGCGGGCAAATTGTTCTAATTAGTGACAACATATATAAATACACTTAGGCGATGAATACATTTTTCAACCTTTCACGTGAAAAATAAATGTTCGGCAAATACAAACGTTGATAATTGACACGTTAAAGTAAGAGTAGCTGACAACATGTCATGAAGAGGAAGTAAAATGAATTTTAGATAAATAAGGATTTGGAAATTGTAAAGTATGGCAGGGACACACTAGATTCGGGTAGTACATAGCTTCAATCTCATTCTGATAGAGCGAATTATTTTGTTTTCAATTGTTTTGGTAAGGCACGTATATTTACCTTTCAAGTCTTTTGATATTCCAGAACACTCAGCGTTCCAGTTGTTTCTATTTTGCTTAATAATAATCTACTACTTTCAGCATTCTGTTGTTTATAATTATTTGCTATATTCAGCTTTCAGTTATTTATGATAATTCGCTTCACTCAGTTTTCAGTTGTTTATCATAATTCGTTGCATTCAGCTTTCATGTGTGTATGATAGTTGGATACACTCAGTTGTTAGCTATTTTAGATTATCAGCATAGTTCAGCTTTCTTTATTTATGATAATATGTTACATTTAGCTTTCAGTTATATATGGACATCTAGTACATTTAGCTTTTAGTTTTATCTGATCATCTAGTACACTCAGCTTTCAGTTCTATCTAATCATTTTTTGCACACAGCTTTTAGTTCTATCTGATCATCTAGTACACTCAGCTTTCAGTTCTATCTGATCATCTACTACATTCTGCCTTCAGTTGTATCTGATTATCTACTACATTTAGCTTTCAGGTGTATCTGAGCATCTGCTATACTCGGCTTTCAGTTGTTAATGTTAGCCAGCTGCACACAGCTTTCAGCTGTTAATGCTAGCCAGCTGCACTCAGCTTTCAGTTGTCAATGCTAGCCAGCTGCACTCTGCTTCCAGTTGTATCTGAGCATCTATTACACACAGCTGTCAGTTGTATCTGAGCATCTATTACACACAGCTGTCAGTTGTATCTAATCATGTACTGCACTACCTGTCAGTTCTATCTGATCATCTACTGCATTCAGCTTTCAGTTGTATCAAAGCATCTACTACGCTCAGCTTTTAGTTGTTAATGATAGCCAGCTGCACTCAGTTTGTAGTTGTGCATAATAGCCAGCTACACTCAGCTTTCAGTTGTATGGAGTCTTGCCAAAAGAACCTTATTGTGTCTTAAAATAAGATTGTTCCTTGTACATAATGTTGCTAAATGACTTTCACTCGTGTGTGTGTATATATACATATACTTAACACACCTTTTAAAATATTCTTGAAACGTTGCAGAGATCTTATTCCGGGTACCAATTCTTTGAAAAGTATATATATATATATATATATATATATATATGTATATATATATTGCCAGATCATGAGTGAAATTTAGCCAGAGCTAGAGTGAAAGAGAGAGAAAGAATTAAATGGCGAGAGTATGTTCCAAGAATGTCAACTTCTCTACGTACATCACGATCATTTAAAACCAAACAATGGGGAATCGGTGCAAAAACGGATGGCCTAGATGAACGTTGACTGGCAATGGTAAAGAGACATTACTGCTTTATAATTGAAACAAACAACAGGAACACAGAAAGCAAAAGAAATAAGATTACATTTCCCCACATGCCACCTAAGTGAATAGATGAGGTACATGCGCATCATCTAAATGGCAGCAGAACTGCAGATTAAATGTTATCTTACCTGCTCGCTTCCTTCGGTCGCAAGCATTGCGCCAAAGTTGTCCCTAGGCAACGAGCATCGTGGCACAAAAGCATAAGCATCGTTGCAATCAACCAGAAACCACCGAATCGAAAAGAAGTGCTCCGCGTTTTGGTCCAACCAATCAGGACCTTGTAGCTTGATATCTGCAGTTTGAGCCCAGTGAGATCCGGAATTATCTTTAATTTTTGTCTTTACAAGAGTCATGTTGGCGACCAGGTCTTTCAGTAATTGAACATACCAGCCAGGTTCATTAGATTCTCTTAACTCGTCCATTTCTGGTCCAGATGGATCATCAATGTCTGTAGATGAACGTGGTTTGCTTTGGTAAACACACAATAAAACATATTTAAGGATATGTGTGCATGTCTGTGATGTATAGGAGTGAAGAATGAATTAGTGCGTGTGTGTTTTAGAGAAAGAGAGAGATAGAAAGAGAGATAGAGAGCAAAACAAATGCAATAAATTCTACGTCGTCAAAAAAAAATAAACAAAACTGTTTAGTCTAGTTGTATTAAAAAATACAGCCACAGGCAGAGCTGAAGCTTTAACAAAAAGATCATGATCAACAAAATCACAAACGAAGTTTAAGAAAAACATCTACTAACCAACGAACACGTTTGTGGGACAGAATTTGTGAAGAGTTCACGCCACGCCATCTTGTATAATAGGTGTTGTCTTCTATTGACAATGCCACGTTCCGTTCAACAATGGCCGCATACAGCCTATAGGTAACATTACAGAGCGTCTGTCGTGTGGACATGTTCTTGGATAGTAAGTTCTTGGTAGTCGTCTATTCTTGTTTCTCTATTCTTCACGATTATACGAACACTCACGGTCAGCCTCATACAAGGGCTAGTTTATAACCCTGATAAAGAATGTAGTACGAGAAGAACTATGGTAGTTCTTTAATGAGCCTCCTGTAGCAGTAATTCTGACAATGGTATCCCTGAAATGTATTGTCTGTAGCAGTAGTAATTATTGTGGTATCCTTGAAATGTATTGTCTGTTGCAGCAGTAATTATTTTAGTATTCCTGAAATGTATTGTCTGTAGCAGTAGTAATTATTTTGGTATCACTGAAATGCATTGTCTGTAGCAGTAGTAATTATTTTAGTATTCCTGAAATGTATTGTCTGTAGCAGTAGTAATTATTTTGGTATCCTTGAAATGTATTTCTGTAGCAGTAGTAATTATTTTAATATCCCTGAAATATATTTTCTGTAGCAGTAGTAATTATTCTGGTATCCCCGAAATGTATTTTCTGTATCAGTAATAATGACTTAGAAAGTCCTGTAATGGACAGCCTTTATCAGCAGCAGAAGAGCACTCGCTTTTAATGCAGAGGTACGGGTTCAACTTCCGCTACCGGCAGTTCCAGTCGACCCAGCTGTAAATAGGTACCTTGCTGGCTGCTGGAGAAGAAAACGGCAGCGAGGAAGGTAACTGAACACCAAACCTCACGAAGCTGTAGCTTAGTACAATTAAGGCATTAACATTTCATCCACAATGGCAGTGTTTTCAATGGTCCACCTCTACGCTTTTTAAATTTTAAACACTGACTTTGATAGCCCTGAAATTGACTGCTTGATGACTTACAAATGACTTTGGCTACTGTGGAGTTGACTGCATGTAGAAGTAAGAATACATAAGAATACAGTAGCCAAAGAAACTACCTGCTTTTGGCTGTGAAAAGGACTTTATTGAAATTTGTTGTATTTGTGCTATGTTTTAAATGATATCTCTACCTCTCCTGTTATTCATCTTGCTATGATACATTGATTGAATGTTTTATGAGCTAAAAGATAGTTACACCTTCTCTATCTCTCCCTGCATGGTTGTCAGCGTCAAAGTCGGCGCATGAGCCATGACTCAAAATTCTCCATTTCGATCGGTCCACCGACACTCTATAGTTCTTGCATGTTCCCTAATCCCATGGCTGTACACTCCCTTGTGATAGTTCGGCACATTGTGATAGTTTGTCGCTAGGTTTCCACATAATCGCATGTAAGGGGAGCCTATTAATGCTCATCCAGAGTACATGCCCGTTGTAGGCCAAACGTTTCTCCCTGATGCCATTAGAAATATCATTTTGGCTGGACTGTAATCGTACTTGCTCAGTAATCATGAATTATTTTCAGCCAATGTTCAATAGACGTTTACAGCATTTATTTTCAAATGCATTCAATCTATTTTCAAGCGTCTTTGTCATTTTCCATCGTTCACAACCAAATGTTTACAATTAAATTACATTAGAGGTAAGTATCTTGAGCTTGCCACACCTTACCCAATGATAAATGGGCACCTTTCTTGGATTCTAAAAAGACAATGTACCCCGAAAGAAGTATGTCTACTCTAACATACGTACTGAGTTTTTGATCAAGGTACATCTAACACATCAACTATGATGGCAGTATTACTTTGAAAACTAACCTTCAGTTCACTGATTGAAATGAAAATATATTTGTAGAGAGTGTAGAGAGAAAGAACTACCGAATAAGCAGACTTTAAAACCTGATATAATCTTAACTAATGAATGACCTGAACTGAACTACCTAAAAGGAGAGTGGGCCGATGGTAACACTATCACATCATTAAGTAAATTGATTTTTGCAACCACTGCCATTTCAGCCAGGCCCCCAACTTCCATGTTTAAAATTCCACCCTTTCCTTTGTTGATGTCAACTTTCTTATGCCATATTGATCGTTAATTGATCCCTGCGACTCAGATTGGCCTCCTGTGAGCAGAATAAATTACATGTACCTCACACAAATGCTCTCCTGCATTACTTCCAGTCAATATTATACCCTGCGAAAACTGCTTACATGTTACATTGACGTCAACCAGCCATGGATTTTCTAGACCTGACAGCATAAACTAGTGTTAACGTCTTGAAATCTGCCTTGTTGTTTTCATGTTAATTCTAAAAGAAAAAAAAAGTACGATTGTACTCACGCTTTATTTCTCTATATTGATTAAATGCACAAAGGAATTTAAGAAAAGCAGCCATCAAGGATCCGGTACGTCATCATGAATTTCTCATTCTTTTGTTGTTTGTTTTTTCTCTTTGTCCTTTTTATTCGTTCTTGGTCCTGGACATTAAACCCCACAGGATTAAAGTTAAATCAGCCAACCACTGCCATCAGACACAATATAAGCATGAGTCAGTGACTGTACGCGTCTATTCCTCTCATCATAGCCACTTTATTTTTATCTGAGAAAGTGAATATACCTTTCTTTTCTGCGGCTCATTATTTATCTATGTATCTATCTATATGTCTGTCTGTCTGTTTGCCTGCCTGTCTGTCTATCTGTCTGTCTATTCGTCCGTCCATCCGTCCGTCCCTTCTTCCTTCCGTCTGTCCGTCCGTCCGTCTCTCTGTCTGTATATCCGTCCGTCCATTCGTCAGTCCCAATTTCCTTCTGTCCGTTTGTCCGTCCGTCCGTCTGTCTGTCTTTCTGTCTATCTGTCTATCTCCCTCTCTCTATTTGTCTGTCTGTTAGTCTGTCGGTATGTCTGTCTGGCTGGATGTCTGCCTGTCTGTCTTTCTAGTCGGATGTCGGTCTGTCTACTATCTATCTTTCTTATATTTTGAATATTTCACTACTATACTTTCTCGCTTTTCTACTTTTCTTATTTCTCCCTTTTTTTCGTTGATCCTTTTTTCACTAATTCCGCTAAAGTATGCCCGTTTTAAATATATTTGTCAACTCTGTCAATTTCAAAATCTCTACTTTCAAATATAGTTTTTTGGTAAAGTTCATATATTTATTATATATATATATATATATATATATATATATATATATATATATATATATATATATATATATATATATATATATATATATATATTCATATATATTCATATTTATTATAACATTTAAGGAAAAAAATAATATTTAAATATCTGACCAAAATATTTTTTTTAAAATCAAATTAAACCAATGTTAATTTCATTGAACGAATAACACTCATAAATCCATATTAGAATAGCAGTCACAAAGGTTAGATATCAGTCAATTTTCCAGTTGCAGAAAGAAAGAACAATAACCAAACAATGTCCCCAGTGATAAAAATAAAACTCCATATTACATTTGTAGAAAGAGCAGAAAATAAAATCAATGTTCCACAGACAGAAAGAAATTTCAATAAAAAATATATCATAGTTACTCAAATAAAATTAGACAAACATATTCAAAAACATAAAATAAACTGTTCCAATTAAACCCAATAATACCTACATATTAAACTTCCAGTAACAGACACAATGAATAATAATAATAATGATAGCTGTCCATCGTTGTCGATGAGGACCGTCGACATCATCCTTGTCACAGATTTCCCTGTTGGGTGTGGGTGCGCATGTGGCTGAACAGGCCAATGCGAGCACGAAAACATCTGCTACATATCGGGCACACGAGGTTTGTAGAAGGTTATGGTGTTCCCGCTGCTCGGGATTTCCGCGTCTCGCGTCTGTTCTGGGCTTTCACAACACGGTCATCTTCACCGGCAGCTACACCCGATTTGACTGCACTTCTCCAGTCAGATCTGTTTTTCGCAAGACATTCCCAGGTGTCGAAGTCTATCTGGCAACTTTTTAGTGAGTCCTTCAGACCGTCTTTAAATCGTTTCTTTGGGCGCCCTCTCTCGCGCCATCCCTCTCTCAGCTCGCCGTAGAGAAGCTTCTTTGGGAGCCGCTCGTCTGACATACGGACGAGGTGTCCGGCCCATCCTAGTCGTGCTTTTTCTAGCAGTGCATGTATGCTGGGCATGTTAGCCCTCGAGAGAACCTCGATGTCAGTGACACGATCTTGCCATCGGATGTGGAATATTCGCCTCAGGCAACCTGTGTGGAAGTGGTTTAACCTCCTTGCATGTCCAGAGTATACATTCCAGCTTTCGCAAGCGTATAGTAGGGTTGGAATGATGGTTGCACGGTAGACTTTCAATTTGGTCTTGACGCTGATGCCACGACGTGCCCAGACCATCGAGCGCATTCTTCCAAAGGATGTGCTGGCCTTTGTAATTCTGCTTGCCACCTCATCGTCTAGGCTGAAAGATCTCGACAGCGTGCTGCCCAGATATGTGAATTTGTCTACGGCATTCAACGTCTGCCCGCTGACTGTAGTCTCTGGTTTTGTGTACGGCATGCCTAGTGCTGGTTGGTACATGACCTCTGTTTTTTTTGCATTTATGATCAGGCCAAAATTTTTGCATGCGACAGAGTAACACAATGAATACATGCATTCTAAATTGACATACAAAATAATATTCAGAAGTCAACATTCCATTGATTGCAAAAAAACTAAGAAATTGTTTACAGAAAAGAATAACACTTCAATATTATCATAAGAATAACTGCAAAAATAAACGCAACAGACGCCAATGAACCGATGATATAAAAACACTGAACACAGAAATCAATTTTCAAGTACACGAGAAACAATTTAAAATAAGTGTAGCAGATTAAGACATAATCAACACGCTGAAATCAGTCAATCAAAACCATTCATCTCCATGTGGAGTACACGGCAGGTCCACCTGTGCTGGACTATATTTTCCAGCTCTGTTCACGTCTTCCATGTTCCATTCATGTTTGTATCGAGCTATCTTCTCCATATGTGTTTTGACCTACCGCTAATTCTCTTGCTTTAGGAATTCCAGAAGATAGACTGCTGTGACATGGGCTTTGCCTGTGTGTATTTTCGGTCCCATTTTTAATGTGATCTCTTATAAAGTATTACTTATTTGAATCGGTATAGGATCGCCCTAATGGCATTCATAAATTAACTCTCCGCTTTCATACATAAAAAGCTCCACTCCAAAATGAAAATGAAAGAGAACATACCCTTAAGACAACACATTCAGTATAACCCTAAAAGACAACATTAACATTTGCAAGGAAATACACATCATCACCATCATTATGTATCCTGTTCTTTGCAGAATCTCGCTCTCTTGACAGCAGATCTGAAAGACACTCGATTTCTGGCCAGATGTCCCACCTCTGCCAATGTCAACGTCAAAGTTTCTTTAATGTCCCTTGTCCATCTTTTCATCTGGCTGCCTCTGCCGCTTTTCCAAGGCCCCCATACCCTCCAGCAAAGTTCATTTTAGGCCCTTGTTACCTTTGGTGATGCCGAAGTTTGTTAATTTTCTAAACTTACTGTTGTTCGATATGCAAGAGACAAAAATAAACATTTTTTTTTTCAAACGTAACTATGAGAAATGTTATAATGTAAAATCTGACCTTCCAAAAACATGGACTGCGGTTTGAACTCCAACTGGGCAATAAGACCATTCTCAGTTACTGCCAGAAGCAAGAACTCAGGTGATAATGGGATGGAGTCGATATCTATTCTGATAGCTGTGGACACCATCTGAAAAACACAGCACTTATATTTATATTTGATACACTTAATCATGTATAACCGATTTTATTTTCAACCTTATGATGTTGATTCGTCGAAGTTAGTGCTTTACAGAGCATTTAAAACATAACATTTTGTAACAAGTGAAATTTTATGTGAAAATTCATAACCATTTTTGAAAAAATGTAAACTTACAACTGCTGAACGTTTGAAAAGACGAAATTCGGAATGTATAGAATTTTTAAAGCACTAACACAAAAATAAATTCATCTACGCCAAATGTGAACAAAAGAAGAAATAACTGACCACTTGACTAATAAACGAACTGTGAAAGTTTTAATTTCATATTTTTTCCCCTTTTCGCTATTACCGAGCAAAGGATGACTGCTACATATGGCCTTCTCGTACTAAGACTTCTCCAATACATATATGTCTTCTGGAAGTGGCTTTGGTCGAATTAGCTTGTTTGACATAAAGATGTTGCCAACTTCTAGAGCACACTTTGTTAGTATCATTGTACGACATCCAACAGAAACGTTTTCCCTGAGCGTGCTGATGAAGGTGGACCAGGGGTCATCCAGGTGGTTGTGCTAAGTTCACCTTGTTAGCCAGACTGTTGTACTCGATAACAGCCCGTTTCCAGAACAACCAACGAGGAGATCAGGTGAAGGTCTTGGTCAGTATATGTCTCCTGACCCTGGATAACATTGTCTGATAAGTGTCTTTAGCCTCATCGTCATGTCTTTCCCATTGAAAGTGTATATGTCTACCACTATCTTCTAACATTCTCTCTCGTGTAGGTCTACCATATGTTAACCCTTTCCCTGTTAAAGCTTGATATGTGACCTCATTGTGCTATATTCTGAAACTGCTCGCAATGTGTAGACTATTCACTTTGAGTAACAGCAATTTCTGATATTTCTCATCATGGCATCGTTCCCAAACTTCTCATTTCTTGCTGACCAAGCTTACCATCGTGAATATTTAAGAGTCGCTACATTCGAACCACTAATTCCTATAAATTTTATGATTAACGGATTTTCTTTTGAAGTAAAGCAATATATTGGTATATATATATATATATATATATATATATATATATATATATATATATATATATAATTAATATATATAGATATATATATATACACACACACACATACATGCATACAAACGCATACACGCAACACGTTTATACTTTATTATCCCTTATAGTGACTAACCCTTGATTGTCTCAGCTCATGATAATAAAACTATCGGTAACAATAACAATAGATGATCGGTTGATCAATCACACATGAAAGACAGTAAACAAGAACATCGTAAACGTCAGTAGTGACATAACGTTATTAGTAACAACGATCAGCTACTTCATGCAGATGGAACCTTCTACAAATATTATTGCAAAATGTGTGTCCATTAGCATTACTGATTTTATAAAAACTACATTCAACGAGGCAGAGAATAATATATCACACAATGTGAAGCAATATGTTATTGTCTCAGATGTATGAGCAGTCATCAGAAAGCAATTAATGATCTAAACCTCATTGGAAGGGCCATGGACGAGTTCGCTTGGCAGAAGTACATCTAATACCCATTTCCGTTTCCCCCTGTTCAAATATCGATTCTAAACTGAGTAAATCATATCAGCGTTGCATGGACGGATGCGCTGTTTTTCTTGAAATTAATCGCTGAAACGATGCCATATGGAAACGGGGTCTTCTACTGGTTTCCATGTTGTGGAGCAAAATGTGGAAGTTATCTTAACTCATCTCGGGTGTCGTTGTGAAATGTGCGAGATGTTTATTGGTAGAGGAAGCCAAAGTGAGACGCGGATGAGGCTTAGTGTTGTGACCCGGCCGAGTCAGCATTGCGAGAATTGAGTTGTCAAAGGTTGTTCAAAGAATCTAAACGTGTTATGTTCGCGTATAAAAAGGAGGAGACTTGTAGTCTGGTTCACATCTAGCAGGCTTCTCGTCTGAAAATAGTGTGGGTGTTAAAAAACATAAGTTTGAGAGTGCTCTGCCCTATAAGGGTTAGGTTGTTTAGAAATACAAAATTGGCGCAAAAATATTAATGGGGATCAATTTTCAACCGTGAACTTCAAGAAAGACTGACAATGTACTTTATTCAACTTTTGCTGGCAAGGGGAGCAAGCAATCATTAATATTGTTATGCGTAAATGGTTATCTTGCTTTTGGAGCAAAGACAAGTTTCTTTGAACCATTTATTATATTTCTACAGCTTCCTTTTAAATTCGCTAGGACCTGATGAATGTCGAACAGACTTCTGACTTTGACAAAAAGCTTAGAAACAATACCTCATGCACGATACAAGAATTGAAGAGCTCATAGAGTGTTATCAATTGTCAAAATGAAGCATGCTGATACGTGTTCTTATTTGTAAGTTCTTGTCATGTTAATTGTTAGCCCTTCAACTCTTTTCTTTCTCTGAGGATTTCATGTTTTATCGCTGTAGTTCTATCGATCTTTACCTGCCCTTCATAATATCTTGAGGACTTATCTGTTGGTTTGTACTTCTCCGCCTTTCTATCTTTGTTATTACGTTTGTCTTTAATATAATATGGAGGTGAGGGAATGTCTGAAAATGGCTCATGTTTTAATGATGGGCGCTGTTCTGTACAGCGTGACAAGCTTCGTATCCACCTAGTATAATAAGTTTTTAATTAAATTGTAAAATATATGTCAAAAATTTTCTTTAAGCGCATGAGTCCTTTGATCTCTCATTTTGACTTTATTTGGTTCAAATGGTTACTAAGTTTACAAATTGTGTTTTTTTAAATATTCTGTCCTACAATGAATTGTATTGATGTGTACAGCTCAAGTATCAGTGTAACCCCATCTCGAGAATCCTTAATTAGAGAAAATAATATGACATTGCACCTACTGTGATTGTCACGAAAGGCAGCTTGGGTGAGTGAGCTAGTAACTCCACAATTTTAAAGGAAGCGATATAAATTTTCACTGCAGAAGCATTTACAAATACATATCGGTAATGATTGAGAACAAAACAAAACAGCACATACTCTACGGCTACAAGGCCTAAATTATGGAGGAAAGAAATACTAACGAAAAAAAAACTGTAAACAAAAATAGTAAATCATAACAACAAACAAAACATGATGTAAAAATGAGCGACGTAAGTTGGCCGCCGTATGTGGATGTGCCAGGAACGTGTAAGGCACTGTATGCCATTTATGCAAGAGATTAGACCAAACAAGAAATAGTAAATATGATTACTGCAAAAGCCATGTAAATGCTTTGGTACAGACTACTATGAGGGCAACCGTATTGATGGACACATGTTTCATTTAGAACACAGAAGCCGAAGTAGTGTAATTCGCGCATATCCTATGGCTGCATTTATAGACATCTTTCTTGTCTTGGCTAACTGACAACAGATATAAACACTTACCAAATGAATCACCGCCCATCCCTCTTGTGGTGTGTTGCTATTTCTGGAAAACAGGACATACACAATAGGACCAAGTTTTGAAACTGAAGGTGGCGGATCTTCACCTTTGGCAGAGACCAGTGTAGGTGGTTGCCATTCGAGTCTCATTTCATGGTTGTCTGCATCAGGTATTACATTGTCCGGGATCTTCCATTCACCCCAAAGTGGCAGGGCTGGAAGTAATGGAGAAAAAGATGCGTATAAGAATGATGCAACATACAGCAATTTTCAATCCAGAAATATCGTCGGCGAAGAATGCCAAGATGAATGCACACATAAACAACTATATGACTTTATTTTTGTTCAATTTTGCCGAAGTGCTTTGCTGGCCCATTTACAAATGAACCCCCTTTACAGCTGGGTCGAGTTATGCTTGTCGGTAGCGGGAGTTGAACCATGTGCCTTTGTCCTGAAAGCGATAGATCTATCACTACACTAATCAAACGCTTACTATGGGTACTGAAAGAAAGACAGCAAGGAAGGGAACTTACCAGTCCACTTCACATAAGCTATGGCTTAGTACAATGCAGTCTCTAACACTTCATCACCGATGGCAGTTTCTGCTATGGGACTTATTCTATTGTTATTATTCTGACCTAAAAGTAGTGCAAACAATAGAAGTGCTGTAACATGCAACGCTCGTCACAAGAGGAGACTAAGTTCGTTTGGGCTTTGGTTAGCGACACCATTATATGTTGTATGAACACCTAACACTTACAGAAACGTAAAGGTTCACAAAAAACTGAAACGTCAAGACACAACTCACCTTTTGGTTTATGCTTAATGAAGTTGCAAGCTGTTTGACAGGCCTCTCCCTATGGATAAAATAAGACGAGATGATTCAGTTAGATAAATTCACGCAGAGAAACTGTCCGTTTAAAATAATGTTTTGCAACTGTTTGTAATTTATGTAAAAGGTAAGAATCTTGTGGCAAGGTAGGTGTTGTTCTTTGGAATGAAGTGTTAAAGTGTTTACTGTTCAAGATCACATCATTTTATTTTTTGTTAAGTTGGTGGGATCAATTCATTTACTTACATCATTGCATTCCTTAACGTACATAAGTCGGGTTTAAAAACTCTCTAAACTAAAATAGAACGGACTGAAAAAAAATAAGAACAATTCTGGGAAATTCATTGACGGAGTTTAGTAAGCTATAACACTAACAAGTTCCCTACAAAATATTGAAACTAGGCTCATTAAAACTTCATAAATGAAACGTGGTGAGAAAGCATGCAGACTAATGCAATCAAGACGGCGCGACAGTACTCACTCATACAATGTGAGCTGCCACACAAAATATTCTAGCAGGCTGACTGCTGGAAACAGCATAGTTAATGTCAGTCCAACTCTTCTCTAGTTCTGCTAATAAAATATTAAATCTAATACCTGTGAAATTTGGACTGTGAAATTAAACTCATTGAGCCAGAGAGACATACAAGATCAAAACCCAACCAAATGGAAAACTGCACACAATGCATGCTACATATTCACTGTGGTTGGAAAAATTGAATTAAAATATAACCAAGAGGAAAAAGATAGCGAAATGGATGGACACATTCATTGAAATGATAGCATTTGAACACGACTGTCAATGCTGCTTAAGGAACATGTATCTTGACGCAATATGGTCATGCATGCGTTCCAATAACTATATCCTCCAAGTTACCCGATTGCAAATATGAATATGAGTGAGTAAAAGTGAAACAGGTCAGCGATGAAGGCATTTAATAGTCCAGCTCAAACAATAGAAGACCTCGACTGTTCAAGTGTCTAACATTTGACTCTATGTGACATATTGACTATAGCGCTGCCTTTACGTCCAGCCCAAACAATGGAAGACCTCGACTGTTCAAGTGTCTAACATTTGACTTCATGTGACATATTATCTATAGCGCTGCCTTTACGTCCAGCTCAAACAATGGAAGACCTCGACTGTTCAAGTGTCTAACATTTGACTCTATATGACATATTGACTATAGCGCTGCCTTTACGTCCAGCTCAAACAATGGAAGACCTCGACTGTTCAAGTGTCTAACATTTGACTTCATGTGACATATTATCTATAGCGCTGCCTTTACGTCCAGCTCAAACAATGGAAGACCTCGACTGTTCAAGTGTCTAACATTTGACTCTATATGACATATTGACTATAGAGCTGCCTTTACCTTCATTCTGGTGAAAAGTCCGAGATCTAGAACGGCAGTAAACAAGGTAACATCACTCAGTGACTCATACCTGGCCTCTTGCGTCAGGATCAGAGAATTAGAGCTGTTTAATACCATTTGTTGCCCTTAAGAAGGTACTGGAAACAGACTGAAACCTAGATAAGAGAATTGTGATCGAAGAGGGAAGGCAAACCCGATCCCCAAAGTGTGTCGTGTTGCAACAGGACGTATCGAGCCAATCTGCTGTAAACTACGACACGATGTAACAAAATGTCTTTTTAAAGACGAACAAGCAGAAAAAGAAGAACAAGAACAAGATCAAGAACAAGAACAAAAAGAAGAAAAAGAAGAATAAAAAGAAGAAGAAGAAAACCACGAAGAATAAGAAAATGAAGAATGAGATGACCAACACACAACAAATTTCTAAAATCGTATTGAAGCAGAAGTTAAACACGATAATATGGTGAGTGGGGCAGGGGAGGAGAGGAGAAGTTCGTGGAGAATATAAAAGCTAACTCCACAAGAACTGTTAATATATGTATCAAAGAAGTGAGGAACAACACCTTCCTCTAACCCAGATTAGGAATCAAATGTAGTGCAGTGAAAGTAACGTTATAGTTATGAAGGTATAGATTGAGTAATGCTCTTGTTACATCAAAGTACGAGCAGATTCAACGTGTCTAACCTGACATTAAACACAAATCGACCTGTCTCATTCAAGTACTGCAGTATTATCAATAGTACCACGATATAGTCAATGTAGATTCCTATGTAATTGTCTCATATTTTTGTTTAAACTTCAAAATAGCCCAAATTCTGAACTCGGTTAATTTTTTTTTCCCATTGAAAAAGTCATTTCAAATATCAAATGTCGAAACAAGCCATTATACACGGTCAATCATTGACACTAATAAGAACCTTCGATAAAACAAAAGTCTCAATCTGGTTATGGGCCAAAAGAAATAGTTAAGCGTGTTTTCTTCAGTTAGTCTGAAGTTCTAAAGGGAGACAGATTGGTATCTTCTTTTTCTTTCATTCTCAATCTCCCGCTATCAAACCACGAAAATGGCAATGTAAGTAACAGTCTGTTGTCCGGAGAACGGAATGCGTTGTGGCGCAGTTTATTAATTCACTGTGATATTTGCGCCTTTCGGTCCGACATCCGATCTCAGCAGGCATTTTTGAGTACCGGGTTATCCTTCTCTCTTCGATCCCTTCTACTTAGCCAGTCTGCTCTGTTGCAACCTGTTATCCAGGATCATTACGTGGAAATGCAGAAGGGTCTTGGCAGCTCTATCTCGCAGGCCCTGATGCTAGTAATCAGCAATGGATCACTGGCCACTGCAGCTTAAACATTGCTCAGCATGTTGATCCCACGCCGAATGGTTTGAATGCAGTGTTACGGAATTATTACATTTTATTAGGCCAATCTAATGAACAATCTAAGATTTGCGGATGATACAGATTTGATGGCAAAAAAATGAGCAAGAATTACAGGAGCTTCTGACAACAATATACACAATAAGTCAAGAGTTTGAATTAGACATAAGCATAAAGAAAACAAAGATTATGATAATTGGGAAAAGTGACAAAAAAACCATGTATGCAGATAAAAATAAAAGATCAACTGCTTGATCAGGTACAGAGTTTCTCCTATCTAGGTCAAATAATAATGGGAGAAGGCAGCTGTGAAAAAGAAGTCAGAGAAAGAGTAGATGTTATAGCCAAGATGGTATTCGACAACATGTGACACATACTGACATCCATACCGATAAATCAGGATTTGAGAATGAGAATTGTCAGGTGTTATGTGTTCTCGTCACTACTTTATGGCGCAGAAACATGGACAATGAATAACAAGTTGGAAAATAGTATTGAAGCCTTCGAAATGAGCGTATATAGACGATTGGGTCGTATTTCTTGGAAAGAGAAGAAAACAGATTTGGAGGTATTGGAAAAGTTGGGGGTGAAGTTAGAATTAATGACCGAAATCAGGGTTAGACAGTTACGTTATGTTGGTCATATAACAAGACATACCTCCTTGTTGAAGACCATACTGGAGGGTAGTGTGGACGGCAGTCGTTCAAGAGACAGACGACGCTTTAAGTGGGTGGATAACATCAGAAGATGGACTAGAAAACAGCCTCTCAGATTGCACAATTACGGCAAGAGATGGAGTACACTGGAGATCCATTGCAGCCGATCTTTGATGCGGAGATGGCACCTAAACTGAACTGATTAGGCTTAATTCCAAGTAGGGATAGCCAGGTCTCAAATTGAGGAAGAAAGAATAGGCAACTATACTCTTCTATGCAGATCATTAAATGTGACTTATAAGGGTTGTCCATAGTTCTGGCAGCTTAATCATTTAAAACGATGTGCTACAGAAAACATTTCTATTGGAGCTGCATATGTTTTGTCTCAGGCATCCTGCACTGAGGCCAACGTCAGTGATGTCCACTGGTCCTGATGATGTAACAAATATGTTTACAATAAGGATTACGATAATTTCAAGTTGTCTGTCTATCTGCGTATCAACGTTTGAAAATAATAGATTGTCATTACTTCTTTCTTGTTTAAATGTATTTATTGCTCACTGTGAAACTTTCACTGAGATGGTAGCACAATGTGTTTAGTTTTATTTGAGTGTGATTAAAGGTCTGAACTCAGGTGAGCCCGCTCGCTTGGGAAGGTTCGCTACCGAATTGCTGAAACACTTGTCCGACATGGGACTCCAGATGATCAGACTGCCTCCTGTGGAAACGCGAATTGTTTATTGAGATAAATATGTGTTCCTGTGGGCGTTCTACAAAGCATTACTCCATAAGTGTTGAGAGAAACGTTATCAGCACGAGTTTAACTCAGAATTAACGCTGTTTTATCCCGAATCGGAAAGATTAACAAACGAGAAATAATGAACTTAGAAAGGTCATTTACATAGTCCTACTTCGCTGGTCCCGTGAGAGTTTTTCCCCAAAACGCTCTCAGATTTGTTCCCCCTGCACACGTGCCAACGAACCACATGGAACGCATAGTTCATGACATTCGAGAAGCTTCCAAATCCGTTTTGAATTTACCAGCGGGCGCTGGGAGATTTGCTGGAACGATTTCAACACTGTTATCTCACTTGCGCTTCTTAAACAGCGGAGGGCCAGGAACACGAACATAAAAAAAGCGCCTGTCAATATTTATTTTAAGTTCCGGTACAGCCTAAAAAAACTCTCGCGTGCTGTTTTGAGAAAGCCACTTGAGGGAGCTTTCTCCTTCGGGTTATTTCATGGAAATGTTGTTTCTGTTCGAATGGGAACGGTGTTCTACGATGCTTGCTTAAGTAGTTTCGTAGCGTAAAAATGTTCATCCATTCCAGTGGTACCCGGCTTAAAAAGAAAAGAGTGACTGTAACTTACCAAGCGTGTCAGAACAGCCAATTAAATATGGTTATGCATAAGGTCTTAAGAACATCATACAGAAGTGGAATAATAGCAATAAGAAACCAATCCTAATATCCTTAGGGCACTTGCTTCTTAATTCACCCCAAACAAAAGAAATATATATTTTAGCACCGAATTTAAGGTATTGATGTCACAGAATAGTTCATTTTTTAACTGTTACGGGTGTCATTCTGCGAAAATAGACGCGAAATTCTGCTTCTGATGCCGCTTATTACTGCCCTCTTAACGATTAATTTCTTGAATCTGTCAATGGTGGTTCATGATAAGGAGATTAACATCCAGTTTCCACAGAAGCTTAGCATTACCAATACTGTCAGACGATGTAAGACAACCATGCTATCTAACCCTAGTCATAATCCTAAACCTAATCCTAAACTTAATCATAAACCTAACCATAACCCTTACCCTAACCCTAACCCTAGCCGTGTCCCTAAACGTAACCATTGCCAGAGCCCCCTGGCACAACTGAATACAACCATCTTTTCTACACGAATGTCTTTGTCTAAGTCTTTACGTATTTATTTTAAAAAAATTATATCGACCAGTTCTTCCCTTAACCCGAAAAGGAATGTTCCATGACCTACGATAGGAAGCAATGAAACTCTGAGGTATATTTAGACTCAAGTACCATCCTTAGTTTGGTCATGGAAAGAAGCATCTTGAACTGAATAATTATTTAAAAAATTGTTATTTTGGCCTTTATTCTCGTTGTTGTGTTCAATGGAACAATATTTGTAGGTGAATGAACGTCTCTTAATGCTGCGATCACCTCAAAGTGTGTATGCTCGGTTTCTATTCTATATGCGTTTAAAAAAACGTATGTGTTAACGTTGTTTTAAAGAATGCCCATTTAGCCATGAGACTCAGCATCTGTGAGAATGTCAATGAAGTCTTCACAAATAGGAGAAAACCCATGATGTCGTCACGTCTATGAAAATGTCCGTGATGTCGTCACAAATAGGAGAATACCCATGATGTCGTCACGTCTATGAAAATGTCCGTGATGTCGTCACAAATAGGAGAATACCCATGATGTCGTCACGTCTATGAAAATGTCCGTGATGTCGTCACAAATAGGAGAATACCCATGATGTCGTCACGTCTATGAAAATGTCCGTGATGTCGTCACAAATAGAAGAATACCCATGATGTCGTCACGTCTATGAAAATGTCAGTGATGTTGTCACAAATAGCAGAATGCCATGATGTCGTCTCGTCTATGAAAATGTCCGTGATGTGGTCACAGATAGGAGAATACCAATGATGTCGCCAAGTCTATGAGAATACCAATGATGCGCCACGCTTATCAGAATGTCCGTGATGTTCATCACAAATAGGAGAATGTCTATGATGTTGTCACGTCTATGAGAAAGTGAATGATGTAGCCACGTCTATGAGAATGTCAATGATGTCGCCACGTCTATGAGAATACCAATGATGTCGTCACGTCTATGAGAAAGTGAATGATGTAGTCACGTCTATGGGAATACAAATGATGTCGCCACGTTTATCTGAATGTCCATGATGGTACCACATATATGAAAGCCTACGGTGGTGCTACATATAAGATTGGCTACGATGTTGCCACATATAAGTTTGACTTCGATGTTGCAATACATAAAATTAGCTACGATGTTGCCACACATAAGACTGGCTACGATGTTTTCACATATAAGACTGACTACGATGTTGTCACATATAAGACTGACTACGATGTTGTCACATATAAGACTGACTACGATGTTGTCACATATAAGACTGGCTACGATGTTGTCACATATAAGACTGACTACGATGTTGTCACATATAAGACTGGCTACGATGTTGTCACATATAAGATTGGCTACGATGTTGTCACAAATATGATTGGCTACGATGTAGTCACATATAAGACTGGCTACGATGTTGTCACATATAAGACTGGCTACCATGTTGTCACATATAAGATTGGCTACGATGTTGTCACAAATATGATTGGCTACGATGTAGTCACATATAAGACTGGCTACCATGTTGTCACATATAAGACTGGCTACTATGTTGTCACATTTAAGATTGGCTACGATGTTGTCACAAATATGATTGGCTACGATGTAGTCACATATAAGACTGGCTACGATGTTGTCATATATAAGACTGGCTACGATGTTGTCATATATAAGACTGGCTACGATGTTGTCACATGTAAGACTGGCTAAGATGTTGTCACATATAAGACTGGCTACGATGTTGTCACATATAAGACTGGCTACGATGTTGTCACATATAAGACTGGCTACGATATTGTCACATTTAAGATTGGCTACGATGTTGTCACATTTAAGATTGGCTACGATGTTGTCACAAATATGATTGGCTACGATGTAGTCACATATAAGACTGTCTACGATGTTGTCACATATAAGACTGGCTACGATGTTGTCACATATAAGACTGTCTACTATGTTGTCACATTTAAGATTGGCTACGATGTTGTCACAAATATGATTGGCTACGATGTAGTCACATATAAGACTGGCTACGATGTTGTCATATATAAGACTGGCTACGATGTTGTCACATATAAGACTGGCTACGATGTTGTCACATATAAGACTGGCTACGATGTTGTCACATATAACATTGGCTACGATGTTGTCACAAATATGATTGGCTACGATGTAGTCACATATAAGACTGTCTACGATGTTGTCACATATAAGACTGTCTACGATGTTGTCACATATAAGACTGGCTACGATGTTGCCACATATAAGATTGTCCATAACATTTTGTAAATATGTACAAATGCTCGACTAGATATTTGGTCAGTCCATCCTGTCATGGCATAGGTGGGCGGCGCCGTGGACGTGTACAGGCATATTGCAACAAAAAAAAACCTTGTTCATCTGTTGTCAGAAGCGTGCACTACATGTCCTGCCCACCGATCTTTGCGGGATATCGCTGCTTCTACAACATCCCGAGACAAAGTTTGATTTGTGAGTATCTTCGTTTCAGAACTCATCCCGAATCGAAATTTTAGTACTCGCCGGTTGATTGTTCTCTGGATGGCTGAGCTTCTCATCATCCGTTTTGCGCAAGTTCCACACGTCACACCCGTCAATCATTGCTGGAATGACCATGGAATTGAAAGTGTGTACTCCTGCGGTGGTGTCTTTCATCTCTTGGAGTATTGACATAACGGACAAAGAAATACCAAGGAAGGTATCGTCATCTAGAGATTTCGTGGTCGATTTTATGATTGACATTTATCTCTTAGCCTAGAAAGATACACAATTGGACACTCTCAACGGTTTTGTCACCTAGCTTGATGTTCTGTTTTGGGCAGTAAGGGTTTCTGTGACATTGTGTTTTACTTGTATTTATCTTCAGACTAGCAGCTCTGTTGACCCGATTTAGGGCTGTCCTAGGATTGTTGGGCTTCCTCAATGATGAGCAAGATGTCATCTGCAAATCGTAAATGGATGAACCACCTCTGTCTATTCTCACTAGTTGTTTCTATTTCTTGAATCAGTTTATCAGATTCCAGATGATCTATCTTTCTTTGGGTAAAAATTGATTGTTCTTTCATTTCTAATGGTTGAAGCCCTTGGCAGTATTATTTTAATCGATGTTGCCTTACATATGTTAGGTTTTGAGGATCTATTTTTGACAATAATGATTCATTTAATCTAAATATTTTCTCTCCATTGATAATTTCATGAAAACCTCTTCAACGACGATTGTTTTTTTGCTTTTGGTGTAAGGTGGCCTTGATGTTTAGTCAATAATTCTTCTTTAGCTATTTTTATTTCTCATTCGGATTTTCCTCCTAGTACTTAATAAATCTGAAAATACCATAATCTGCTTGTGTCTGAAGTACCATAATCTTCTTGTGTCCTGAAGTACAACAATCGTCATGTGTACTGAAGTACCATAATCTTTTTGTGCCCTGAAGTACAACAATCGTCTGGTGTACTGAAGTAACATACTATTCTTGTGTCCTGAAGTACTACAATCGTCCTGTATACTGAAGTAACATAATCTTCTTGTGTCCTGAAGTATCATACCATCCTCGTTTCTTGAAGTACAATAATCTCCTTATATCATGAAGTACCATAATCTTCATGTTTCCAAAAGTACCATAATCTCATGGTATCTTAAACAAAAATATGTGTTGTAATGTTCTACTTAGTCTGCATTTATTCTTTTACTTTACCATTTTAAGTTTGCTTTCTTTTACTTCAACGTATCAGTAATAGATCATTTTAAAATGGCCCACGCACCGTTTACGTCTTGAAATTCGTAACTGAGTCTCAAAATTCTTCACGACGTCGTGGCATTTTTTATTAAACAACTTCTCTTTCTATTTTGTAAAATATTTGTGACGATTATATTTTTTACTATTTTCTGATTTTACTTTTGCTATATTGTTTATGTCTTTACTACTTGTCGATGATCATTATCTATAAGAATGTTGGGGACAACTGTGGAATATTGTATATTTCTTTTTCTGTCGTTGTCATGATGATATGTGTTCAGCGTGTAATGTTTTATCTGGGATGTGTATATGTACCATGTTTTGAAATGACTTTTTCCGTGCCGAAATTTTGTGTTACATATCTTTAGAATCTGTTCAGGCCATAAGAGGAGTACATATATATCACATTCACGTGAAAGAGTGAGGATGCGCATAGCTACATATGACATCACCATGAAGTCGCAACAGAGAGCATATACGTACATAAGAATAACATCAAAATGTTAGGTGACACATAACATTACATTACAACAATAACATCCAAGAGTTAATTAACGCATACCAACACATTACAATAAAATTCAGGTGTATGGTAACATATACCAGCCAACACATTACAATAACATCCAGGTGTATGGTAACATATACCAGCCAACACATTACAATAACATGCAGGTGTATGGTAACATATACCAACCAACACATTACAATAACATTCAGGTGTATGGTAACATATACCAACCAACACATTACAATAACATTCAGGTGTATGGTAACATATACCAACCAACGCATTACAATAATATCTGGATGTGAGGGAGCGCGTACATACACATACCTTTAACACCCAGATGTTAAGGCGGGCGTACATACACATACCTTCAACTCCCTCCCTAGAGTACATACACATACCTTTAACACCCATGTGTTAGGGAGGGAGTACATACACATATCTTTAACACCAAGGTGTTAGGGAGGGCGTACATATACATGCAATTAACTTCAGGGAGCTAAGTAGCACATATTACACGTACTACTTACATAAATGAGTTAGGAAGCACATTCTGCACTAATCATTAATATCAAAGAGTTACGGAGCAAATACTACACATACCATTAACACCAAGAAATTAGGGAGCACATACTACACATACTATTAACACCAAGGGGTTAGGGAGCGCAGACCACACATACCACTAACACCAAGGGGTTAGGGAGCGCAGACCACACATACCATTAACACCACAGAGTTAGGGGGCGAAGACCACACATACCACTAACACCAAGGAGTTAGGGGCGCAGAACACACATACCATTGACACCAAGAAAGTATGGAGCACCTACTGCACATACCATTGACACCAAGGAGTTAGAGGGCGCAGACCACACATACCATTAACACCAAGGAGTTAGGTAGCGCAGACCACACATACCGATAACACCAAGGAGTTCGGAAGCACATAACACACATTAATGAGATGGAGAACACTTACGACAGATACCATTGACATCAAGAAATTAATGAACACTTACTAATATCCACCTGCCTGACGTGAAATGATTATGAAAAGGCCACTAACTTATTTAATTAACATCCGAAGGTAAAGAGATATATACTTAAACTAACTAATAATATAACCGAGTTAGTGAACTTACATGAATGCATCAATTTAAGATTAACCATCAATTTAAGGTTAAGAAACGCGTACTCACACAAAGTACGTTTCCACAAGCAGGGCTCATGAATGAAGGACTTGTAATTAAAGTTTTGCAGAGACTCCAGCACTGTAAAGAGATATAAAATATAACGGTATATGAGAAGTTGGTAAATAATATAGTGCACGTTCTTTAAATACATGTAGACCCAAGAACCTACCTCAATTCTGAACACCAATTACCACTATCATCATGACCAGACACCTTTCTAAAATAAATCATGCTATCGGCACTAAGGGGAAGACAAAAGAGAGGCCGACACCAAACGACTTTACAAAGTACCATCGTAGCTAAAATTAAAATGATTAATCAGGACTGGCTCACCGTGCTATAGGTGAATAGAACGGGGCTTGATGCTGCGTTAACACACGTCTTCAGTCGTGACAGTAGGTGATCGCCTGACCAGTCATTGGCCCAGGATATAAGAATAGGTAAAATGACAGTGTGTCAAAAATATATGTGGACTAAAGATTCTTCAATTATTTCTAGATACCCATCATTATCATCAAGTGCCACTTTGTTCGATGAACCCGATCTCTGAACTCTAAAACATCCTGTTGTATATCAATTATGTCGTTGACCTTGACCGTGCCAAAATGATAACTCGTTCTGTCTGTGTAGTTGCTTGTCATCATTTTAAAAACTGTACAGTTGTATCTGAGACACATCAAGGGGTCAAGAGATGGGCGTCATGGATGGCACAGGCAGGGAAAACAATCGGGCATGTCACTCCAGCTGAGACGATCGCCAAGAGGGAGTGATGGGAGGGTGGGGGGAGAAGAATGGGTCCACACTTCTAATAGAATGATAGAGAGTCATCATAACCTTAGGCAAGGAATGCAGAGAACGAAGCAGCGTGAGAGCAGAGCACAAGGTGAATCAGCTGATAACTGGGAACACGTAGGATAGTGATGCGGTCATATACACCGACGGGACAGTGCGGCTCAACGGAACATCAGGATGGGGCTTCTCGGCTAGGGTGAGAGAACATGTCCTTGCTGAGTAAGCATCTGACTGGAGTTCCTCGGTTAGCGTGAGAGGACAGGTCGTTGCTGAGTGGGACATCAGGATTGGGCTTCTCGGCTAGAGTGAGAGAACAGGTCGTTGCTGAGTGGGACATCAGGATTGGGCTTCTCGGCTAGAGTGAGAGAACAGGTCGTTGCTGAGTGGGACATCAGGATTGGGCTTCTCGGCTAGAGTGAGAGAACAGGTCGTTGCTGATTGGGACATCAGGATTGGGCTTCTCGGCTAGAGTGAGAGAACAGGTCGTTGC
Source organism: Ariolimax columbianus (assembly GCA_036924085.1). Classification (NCBI taxonomy): domain Eukaryota; kingdom Metazoa; phylum Mollusca; class Gastropoda; order Stylommatophora; family Arionidae; genus Ariolimax; species Ariolimax columbianus. The sequence goes on along the minus strand of JAVGWX010000013.1, from coordinate 27,672,176 downwards.
TGAGTGGGACATCAGGATTGGGCTTCTCGGCTAGAATGAGAGGACAGGTCGTTGCTGAGTGGGACATCAGGCTGAGGTTCCTTGGCTAGAGTGATAGGACAGGTCGTTGCTGAGTGGGACATCAGGACGGGGATTCTCGGCTAGAGTGAGAGGACAGGTCGTTGCTGGGCGGCAGTATGGCATACATGTCAACAACTTCTAGTTTGAGAATGATGATGGAAGCAGTGTCATCAGCGCTGAGATGGATATCTGAGACTTCTATAACAAGGGTAGTCATCGTGACAGACACGCAAGGCGTACCTCAGAAGGTACAGAAGGGATGGTTTAATTACAAGTGGATAGCAGCTGTTGAGGCCTCAAACCCCCAGGAGTTGATATGAAGTTACTGACCTGGTCATGGCGGGGTTCAGGGCAATGAAAGAGCTGACATCATGGCTTCACAAGCTCCCATTATGGGCACATTAGGGATGGATAAGAGTGACATTTTGAAATCAATCAATAACCGTCTGTTAAATGAGGACACAGCAATAGGTGAAGCAGCAAACCACAGGTTGCAAAGTTTCGACATTAAATAAGATTTGAGTGGAGTAAGGCGCATGACAGGACGGAGCAAAAGAGTGTACAACCAGCGAGCTATTTGGACCATTAGCATCCAGACCCTGTACCGTTTGCTGAGAGAGACTGAGCATCTATGAGTATGCCCGGAGTGCAGTGACGTCGATTCTTAGAAACAGAAACAGAACAGTAAAAGCAAATATAGTCTGTCATCACAGTGAGATCTTATAGTAAATCGTTTGACCAAAGTTCCCCATTTTTATGGGTTCATGCTAGCGTGTACTTAAGAATGAAGAATCATGTCTCATATTCTTTATCATACGACGCATGAAGCAATACGGACATCATTTGAAGATTCGTTCGTTCTGCCTCCTCGATGAACGAACGCTCTGTATCTATTGTGGAACCAGTAGTGCCATTCACTGAATACGAAGATACCAATTTACATAATCTCCGACGTCCCTATCCTACTGTACCGTTTCAAAACCTAGACTATTCTACAGTGCGAACAGAAGCCTTCAGAAGCACTCAAGCCTTCCACACCCACACCCAGAGACGAATTGTAACGATTCACTGATATGACCAAGTTTCAGACGTCAAAGTCACCCGGCGGACATGCCGCCATAACACACTAAACCGTCAAGCAAGTCATGGACATCAGTGCAGGGATTTGACCCTCTCTGTCATGCTCACGCCCCGATGGCCGACAACGCATTACTTATCTAGCTCAAATCGGAAAGACATAATTGTCCTTGCATGCGACCTGGTACTGAGTCCCTTATCTACGCATTGTCGGTTAGTGTGAACAGCCTTTGTCGTCTAAGCAAACTCCCTGAATACATACCTAGTATGTCATTCTTTCTACAACACACAATGCTATTCTACCAAGTAGAAACACACTTTCATTTATTCAACAAATCTGACAGATCCATTTAAAGCAACAGCATCTAATACTCTAAAAATAGCTGTGGCATCTATCTAAACAGCATTCTATGACTTCGCCTTAGCTACTAATAAAAAGTAAGTGGCACGTCCTTTACTGAACATCGCATCGTACATCCGCCTCCTATATGGCTGTTATAAGTTTCTTGGCAAATGGGCAGCACGATAGGTTGCCATTAATGTCCGTACGTGGAGAAGCAATCCCCCCCCCCCGCCCCCCCCCACCCGCGAAAAAAACCACAGTGTCTGCCAAACTGGACACGGTGGCAGTCGATCCAGGTGCGTTGAGATTGTGAAAAATAGCGAGTTTTCACCCCTAGATCACGCAGTCTCCATAGCTACTAATAGATGTGTTTAATAATCATCTTGAACCACATTAATACCATATGTAGGTCAATAATTATGTCATGATAGACATGTATAGGAAACCCATTTTGTAAACACACGTATTTACGTCATTAGCATTATGTTCTGCCTAAGGCTCCATCATCTGGGTTGGAGAAGACCATGCTGAAACTCTGTTCCTCTCATAGAGACGACAGAATTAGAGAGCATGTTCCTTGACATCTCTCCTTACATGTCTCGGTAAATATCTCCTTACATCTCTGACCAACCTGGAGAATGTTTTATTTGTTTATTCCTCTTCTGTGTAGCACAATTCCAGATCTCTCACGAAGTTACCACTACGGGGATCGAGGGACGTGAAAATGTTCTGATGATTTAGCAATTAAGATAACAAGATTATAGGTAGGTACAAACTGAATATTATAAATGTCAACTTGAATTACAGCAAATAAATTGCAAACATATTACCTTACCATTATCCAGTGTTACACTTGAAAAAGAAACAATGATAACAATGCTAATGTTCTCTACTGCTATTATAAATGCTTAACAACGTAAGATAATGCCTTAAGATGGACAACCAGATTGCCAGAGAATATGTATATATAAGGATCAAAACAGTCACTTGTAACTAGAAATTAATTGCAGAAAAAATTGCATTTTAACGATTACCAATTTCCATTGCAGCATAAACAACAAGACAAGAATAAAAGATCAGACAGACAAATAATGGCAGCAACTAAATGTGGGCTACCGGTTAATGTCGAACATGGCAACGAAAATAAGTAGACAAAAAATAAGCCACGAACGAACACAATAAATGCTTATGGCCATTTCATTGAAGAAGTGAACAGTTTTAACTATTTAACAAATAGCATTGATAACGAGGGAGGAAAACGCGGTTTGCTGACGCCAGATAATACAAACAACTTCTGTTTTCAACTCTTTCCGCCCAGTATGGCAGTTCACAGCGATGGCACGGGTTAACATGAGTAGGCTATTTTACACAAATATATGCTCTGTCGTACACTAAACAGATGGTTGTTCACAGAAAAAACTGTTGTCTTCGATGAAATTGTCGTGTTTCATTCTCCTAGGCCTCCTGTTTTATCAGAAGTAAAATTAACTAATTCACCTTATCTTTTCTAACTATAAAGTCAGGTAACAAGTTTACTGTTTTGTTCAAACCCGGTCCCTTCGCATTTAGAAACAAGCCCGCCAGCCACTCTGTTATGTTTACTTCACTGGAGTCAGCGTTACCTGATACACACTTCTTAAAATTGGAAAAAGAATGTGTAACAGAGTTTTTCAGCTAGGTTGGGATCGTCACTGTGATTCCTGAACCAGTTGAGAAAGCTAGCATTGCATAAACTGAAGAGCTAAGAATTCACTACGCATCGGAAAATTAAGACAAACAACTGATATTCGACACCAGAGAAAATCCACCAGACATGAAGAGTTTATTAAGATTTCCTCTTGACAGCAAGTAAAAACTTTGCCACGGAAATGTTCATAACTTGGAAACATGGCACATATAGTTCATTTGTTCTCAAATGTGCGTCCGTTTGTATTACCAACGTTTGCACGTGAGATTTGATTAGCGGATCGAATCACTTGATGTCATCATAAATGGGTCACAAAGGCGATCTGTGTGAGACAAAACATATGAGGCTCTGCAAGAAAAATATTGAAATAATGATTTAAGAGCAGTACTCTGTCAACTATGCCAGCAGTCCCCACCAAAAAGAGTAGTGGTACAGTGGGTTCTATCCCACTGTAACATCCAAGGCAACGAGTAGGCAGACAGACTGGCAAAAGAAGGTGCAAGACTACCACAACCAGATTCTAGTGTGACCTACGAAGAGTCCAAAAGGTTTATTAGGGCCAGATACATGGCCGAATGGGAAACAGAACATAATGGCTACACAAAAAATTATGCCTACTACCAGTTGAACAGAAGAGAACAGGTCGTGGTCTTCAGACTCCGCACAGGCCACAGTAGACTGAGGTACCATCTATTCAATAAACTGAAGATAGGTGGCAGTGACGAATACACCTGTCGTACAGGGAAAATTACAGTTGAACATCTGCTGCAAAATTGCCCGACATACGAGGACCAGAGAAAGCGCATGTGGCCATCTCCAGTGGCAACACTAGACAAGCTATATGGCAGTGTTGACAGTCTCAGGATGGCAGCTGCTTTCTTTGAACAAATTAAAGTTGACGTCTGACAGCGTACGAAGAAGAAGAAGATATGATGCTCCTACTGGAATAATTATGAAAGTCGTTAAAGCCTTTCTGACTCTAGAAGAAGCATATGCAAGTGCCCATTGAAGGAGGGCAGGAAAGACTGTCTGGTTGATGGAAGGGGAAGAGATGGGATGGTGGCGGTTTGTAGGTTGAATGGATCTGCGGTTCTAAGGGGACAGTGAATATATGGGTATGTTGGAGCAGAAAGGAGATAGGAAATATGATGGATCGTTTGACGTAGGAAAATACGTGCAGGTTGATAGGTTGTAGCATGAGGGGACAGATATGCAGAGATAATTATGGAAGGTGGGTATAGAGTGCAATGGGGATGTGATGCAAAGAGGGGCGGTTGGGGGAGAACCCTAAATAGTTAAACTGATAATCTTTCTTTTATTTTGTAAAGTTATACTGACGAGCATATGCTCTGCACAGATCTGCTAGTATTATATTACACCTGTAGATTTTCACGAATGGTTATTTACTGACTAACTTCTCCTTCCACTTGTGTGGATAAACGTCGCGGAGAATTATAGTCACCCTTCCTAGACCAAGCGTGTTGTGCTGGTTGTTGTAATCTTCTGTTGATGTAGAATTTCTTTTTTGTCATGCGTGCATCTACAACGTAGTATTTCATGTGCCTTGTAGCCAAATCTTCTTGTTCTATACAACTTCAGTGATTGCTGATACGGTCACATTCCCATGACATGAACGAACCAGTTGATTCTGTCCTGAAATGTATTTATCATTGACAGCACAGATTTGGCACAAATAAACTGTTTTCCAGTTTTTTTGTTGATAAGTTGACATTCAGAATTGTAAGCAGTTGTGACAATTGATAAGTCAAAACACAAGCTGTGTGGTATCTAGTTGAATTTCTTTATAAAAGACTTCAATCTACTGGAAAAATACTTCACATGCATTAGAACTCTTGGATCGGCTTAACTTTGTTAATGTTTACATGTATGTTAAGAAAAACATGTTCTGATAATCTTCGATGATTTTGTCGGTGATGTGTTAATCTTCATACTTTATCGTTCACATGCTGTACTGAGTGCATTCGTTTTGTAGTCTATCTTCGTCATTATATTTTAGGCTTTGGTTGTCTGCAAAACGTAGTTCGAACAATGTTTTCAGATATTTGTTTCTTATTTTTAAGTCCACTTTTGAAGTTGCAATTTGATTGGATTCTGTTGTTATTCAACCAATGTTAATGTTGAATATAAATGGTGAAAAGCACGCATTCTTGTCGTACTCCTAAAGTTATTTCAAAATGATCTGTTTTTCTTATTACATTTCTTTTTCAAATGGCACAATGCTCTCACATTGTGCAATATGTGTTCTTGTATTTCAAAGTCATTTAATATTGTCAAGTTTGTTGTTTCAATCTTCTTTTTCTTCTTGTGTATTACTGTCCTTGCCATCAGACATCACAAAGAGGCGAGATGTATAAATGTCTTGTTATCGCCTATTGGGAGGCGTGTGCTGTCGTTAGGTGTTACTTCTTCCCTCGATGTCGGCTCCTGCTCTTGGACCAGAGACCTGCATTTGATATGCTTTCGCTGCAGGCTGTTCATAATGCATTCTAACTAAATGATCAAACCATTTGATTTTTGAGGCGTCAATGTAGACGCTTACTGGGTTTTTTTCCTACTATCTGCTTCAGATAAGTGACGCGGTCACGGATTGTATTTCCAGCATTACTTCTCACACATCAGATCTCACAGCTCTAGATCTTACTCTTACGTGTTTCTAGTAAGCACTAAGATTGACATTGGTAACACAATGAGGAATAAACAGTGAGATAGGTTAGGTGGTGCTCTAGATCTTCTCCATTTTGGTAAAAGATGACCTGATCATCAGCAAACAACAGTTCAATTAGGCACTCCTCATAGGGAATGTAATTTTTGTGTAATTTTGTCCACACAAATTAGGAATAAAAGTGGGGAACACACCGGTCGAACACCACTCAGCACTGGAAACCAATTTGTCCTACCAACATTTGTTCGAACTCCACCTTCGCCGTTTACGTACACGGCAGGGTTGTCATCCAGTATTTGACCCTCCACATCATATTCCTACAATTCCCCCCACAGCTTACATCGGTTTCCCGGTCAAATGCTTTTTCCTGATCATTGAACTTTATGAAAAGCTATCTCCTGGTAAACTGGTGTCGTTAGACATCATGAGGAGGTGTGACCTCCTATGTTTCATATTTTTGTGGCAGGCGAAAATCCTTTGGTGACTTGCCAGGTCAATCACAATATCTGTTACCAACTGTTAGGTCGGTAGCACCTGGAGTATATGAACGCCTATTTTTAAGACTGGTGGTGGTGGGAGTGTAAATAAGAGCAAGGTAGACCTGCAGCCTGTCAAGCGCCATATATGCCGCTTCCCTAACCCCATAACCAAGACCTGATGTTATAGTCACACAGTCCCCTTTTTGCGACATATTCTCTGTGGGGTGAGAATCCCTAGAATAATTTGAGTATATTTTTTACTTTAAATTTGCCCAAGCAGCGGCCGTTAAGCCTACTCATTTCAATTTCGAACTGCCAAGGAATTTGTAACGTGCGATATAAAATGGGAGGCGATCAACGGCAGAACTGATAAATGATATACACACATGACAAGAGCAAGTGGAAGTCTGTGATCGCTAATGCCATCGGAAAACTGCACTTGGCGATGATGATATAGAATCAAAAAAGCTGTTTTCAGTGCAGTAACATGTGTTCTAAGTATATTTCAACATTTAGGAAGGGGTATGGATCGTGCTTGTTCCCGAAGCTCTCTGATTGCAGAAAACCTGCTCCATCTTGTCAAGCGACACTACACACTCGACCCACGTCTGATCGCACTCTCCTGATAGAATAGTAGCCGATTTCAGTTATGACCGACTATAGTAGCCGATTTCAGTTATGACCGACTATATGATAAATTCCTGCTTTCCCTCTTTCTTGCAGTCTTGTCGTTTCACTTCTTCTCGTGTTCACACAATTTGAAGTCGTCATGGCACATCTCAACTTGGGTCGATCTGCAGATTCGTCTACCCAGTATGCTAGAACCATGTCTACTGCCTTCGTGTCCCGCTTATATACATCTTGGAACCTCATCTATGTTCGGCGGACTGCTCTTTTACATTCTACCAACTGTCCATAGAGTATATTTGATAATATGACCATCTTACATGCGGAGAACATGATCAAGCATCGTAGTCTTCCTTGCTTTAAGAGAGCGTCTCCTGATTATGTGTTAGTATTGTTATCTCTTACTGTTCCGTCATCCAACAGGCAATCATTGAATATTTCAGTCAGGTCTTTCCTGAAGATAGTTAGTGTCAACTCAATGGTGGCTTTCGAAGCAAAGACGTCTACGCTTTTAACGCTATGAAACCTAGAGTCGTCCCGATCTGTAGGTCCACTTATGAAATTGAATGTTTGCAGTCTATACCTCTGCGATCTACACGTGTTTTAGGGACGATGAGGCTAACGTCTGGTCAGGCAAAACACACTGATCAGAGAATGTTAGCCAGGGTCAGGAGAAATATAGTGGCCAAGACCCTCACCTGACCTTCTTGTTGTTGTCTTGGAAACAGGCTGTTGTTGAGTCTGGCTAGCAAGGTGAGGTTCGACGTGAATTCCGCAGTAGTGAGCGACACGCAGATGAGGCTAAGCATAACACAACCGTCTGGAGTATCCGGTCTACCTTCATCAGCAAGCTCGAGAGAGGAAAGCTACTGCAACGTGTCACTTAACACCCTTTTAAAGGCGCACATGAGATTAACATATCCATTTCGGGCATTCGAAACAACAACACATGTCGTTGTTCGATCTTCTGTATACCAATGAACCGCTAACATAGAACACTAGTGTTTCCGCTGAACTAAACACCATCAGTCTGATTAATCATTATTGATTAATACCCAAAAAATACAACCTCGCGTCTCAATGGATTCGTATTGAAAATGTGTATCGAATTATTAGTAAATTATTAGTGGCATCTCCTCGTGGACTCTATCTAGGCACTATCGAGTATTTATGAACTTCAGATGTTACTGAAAGTGGTAAACGTAAACGAGGGGCGGGTAACTGAGATATTAATGCCCCAGTTGATAAACAAGAGACACGGTTTAAAATGCCATTACGGTTTATATTGATTTATATCGGGGGTAGAATACAGACTTTGCATGCACACTTTGCAACGAATGCCGTGACAAGTGATCTTAATTTCTCAGTAATGTAATTCCCTTTGTCTTTCCAACAATGGGAATAATCACGGTAACTAGAATTGAATCAGGAAAGTTAAATAAAAATGTCAACACAAAGTAACAATTCCATGTAGAAATCAATTACGTTTTTAGATGTCATTCTTTTTTCTCAAGCTCTCAGCGTTAATGTATGCTATCTTTGTTTAAATTTCAGAAAATGAATTCATACTATACCTCTACTAATGTATGAGAATGCAGTCAGAAAATTTAAAAAATGGGGATTAAATAAACATCTGATCTCGGAAAAAGAGTTGTTTTCTTTCAAATTCGATAGATTTGATTAATATACAAGTACAACACGTCAGCGGGACACAAAACGAAATAGTTCCCTGAATTCATTATCGGGAATAATGAATATAAAATCACAACATTCAATTGGAACATTTCCATTTCGTTGGTAATAAATTTGTGAAATGTTTTGATCACAACCAGTGAAAAACAAATTTGATGAGAAATCTAAAGTCCTATCCGTCTATATGCATATTTAGTTATACTACGTTTGTTGTTTGCAGGGATCAATAAAAACATATATTGGTAAAGATTCAAATACCGCACCGGGATATAAAGAAAATTAAACCCACGTGACGGCCACAATGCCTTCGTCGAGGACAAAGAACAAACACGAAAATACCTAACAATTAAAAAGTTCATGTGGCGGTAACCAGGCCTGAACTTGTAGTTGCCAATCGTCAGCGGTGATGGCGACACCATCAGACAGTTTTGGCTAGATGATGTAACTTGCGCTGTGTTTGGATTATAGTGAGCAAGAAGCAACGCTGGTCATCAACCTCACTCTCTGGCCCTGAACTACGTTGAACCAGTAGCAAGACATGTCAAGACGACTGGAGGTAGTTAAAAGTAAGTCATGATGGTATTGAAGGTCATTAACCGATTAAAACAAACATATATAGATGAGACCGCAATGGAACAGAAACTAACGTTTCGTTGTTGATATAGAAACAGCCGCACTCGGGTTCTCGTCCTTCGACGATTACATTACGTTTATTTGTGTTAGCAGCCTTTGCTACGATCACCAAAACCATACAAAGTAGGCGACAGGTCGGCTGTACTAAGGCAACTTGACCGAAAACTATAACAGCCGCAAAGGAAAATCGTGAATCGTATGTGTGGCACTTTGTGAAAGATGACAGATGACTCTGCCAACTGGCAGAAATTTAATGCTGTCCTGTTTAATTCCTTATTCTCATTCTTCTTCTTTTGATTCGATTTCTCCTTCTTCTTCTTATTTTTATTTTGGTTATTATTATTATTATTTATCTTCTTCTCTGTATTTTTCTTTCTTTTTTTCTTCTTCTTCTAATTATTATTTGTGTTGTTAATCTTCTTTCACTCTTTCTTTTCGTGTTCTTAATATCGTTCTTTTTCTTCTTCTTATTTTTCTTTCTTTATCTTCTTCTTCTTTTTTAATTTTTTCCTCTTTTCGTTGTTTTCGTCTTCTTTTTCTTCTTCGACGTTTGTCCTTAAAAAAACGTTGGGACGTTACATTGTAGCTTACATCGAGGCTGAGATAATCTTGTGTGTCCGACACATCCTGTTTCTTCTAGCTTTTTGAGTACTGGGTTTGCCTTTGCACTGTGATCTCTGTTTTCAGTAAAGGGTCTTGCATAGCTCTGGTTCGCTGTCCTTGATGCAAAGAGTCAACTATGAGTCACTGGCCGGTGTCAATTCATTCACTGTGTTACAACTTCGGCCTAAATCTACATTCTGTGCCTAAGGACCCAGTGCATATGTTTTCAGCATGTATCTGTAAAACAAAATTAACATTATGAGGTTGTCAGTTTGATACGCAACTTTTCTTCCAAACTATTTTCCTGAAGGCTGTGGGCTTGTTCTTTGCTCTGCACTAAATTGTCCCTTCGACTCAAGAAAAATCACAGAACTAAATGGCTGGAAACTTAAAAGATGTGGGTATTTACACACTTTGACTGCTCTTAATATAGTTTCTGTTAAAAGATAGCATGTTGTGTTAATGAGATAAACAAGATAGGAACGACAATCCAATAACAGATAATGCCGTCCGGGATGAAGTTGAAAAATAGAAAATAGCTTCATTGTACTGGGGCACCTCGATATAGTACTCACTCTCTTCCACTGATAAAAGTGCCGACGACCAAGCACGTACTCTGTATCTTCAGCGGTGGCTGCGACTTGTGCTTTTGCTCGGGGCTCACTTACAGCCGTGTGGACTTGGCGAACCGGTGATATCATGAAAACCCACCGCAAGCCCGGTTACAGACAACCCTCACACGACGAGATTTGAACAAAGTACGTTGGTATTATAATTAAGTCTAGCTGACTATCTCTTCGCTACATTAGCCACTACTGCATTGCACTTTTTTGGGTTTTTTTTTTGCGTTTTGACAATCAGTTCCCTTCTCCAACACATTTCTTTCACTAAAAGCTCTAACTAAAGGGTGCCCCACTCGCCCCCGACCCTTTGCTTTCACTAAAAGTTCTAACTACAGGGTGTACCACTCGCTCCCGTCCCTTGCTTTCACTAAATGTTCTAACTAAAGGATGTCCCAATCGCTTCCGTCCCTTTCTTTCACTAAAAGCTCTAACTAAAGGGTGCCCCACTCGCCCCCGACTCTTTGCTTTCACTAAAAGTTCTAACTACAGGGTGTCCCACTCGCTCCCGTCCCTTGCTTTCACTGAAAGTTCTAACTAAAGGGTGCCCCACTCGCCCCCGTCCCTTGCTTTCACTAAAAGTTCTAACTACAAAATGTCCCACTCGCCCCCGTCCCGTATTTCACTAAAAGTTCTAACTACAAAATGTCCCACTCGCTCCCGTCCCTTGCTTTCACTAAAAGTTCTAACTATAAAATGTCCCACTTTCCGCCGTCCCTTGCTTTCAATAAAAGTTCTAACTAAAGGGTGTCCCACTCGCCCCCGTCCCTTGCTTTCCCTAAAAGTTTTAACTAAAGGGTGTCCCACTCGCCCCTGTCCCTTGCTTTCACTAAAAGTTCTAACTACAAAATGTCCCACTCGCTCCCGTCCCTTGCTTTCACTGAAAGTTCTAACTACAAAATGTCCCACTCGCCCCCGCCCCTTGCTTTCACTGAAAGTTCTAACTAAAGGGTGCCCCACTCCCTACCATTACCTGTGCTTCACTGATAACTTTTAAGCCAATGAACGAAACTCATCAACATTTGACCATACCATGATGAGCACATATCACATGTTGAATGTGGTCGCAATTAGCATCTATGCAGGCCTGCACCGCCTTTACATGTCAGGGAAGCCATTCACCAAGACATCAGGAGTTACAAACTCAATTGCTCGCCGAATATGTTCGTGCAGGTCCATGAGATCTACTGGCTTTCTACAATACATTTTTCCATTTACTCTTTTCCGTAGGATGAAATCAGGTGGCGTTAAGGTCAGGTGACCTTGATGGTCAAAGTCCCTTAGAAATAACACAACCTTCAAAGAAGGAAGCAATTTCAACCATGCTGACATTTGAGGTGGGGTATGTGGCTTCGTCCTGCTTAAAATAGCCACTACGGAGTACCAAGTCGTCCAACTGGTTAATAAACTCATGGAACATGTTCATGTAGACTGAAATCCACTGCTGTATGGAAAAAGATGGTGATAATAATGCGACGCTATGACAAAGCGTACCCCACCCTGATTTTCTCATAAAGAGGGCTCTCATATACAATATGGTGATTCACGTTAGCCCCAAAACGGATATTTTGCTATAAACTCATCATGCCTCCCACACACCAAGGTATGTCCATGTCAAATATTAATGAATTTCATGCATTGGTTTAAAAATTTTAAGGGAAAAGCAGGGAACCGCAGTCAGTGGGACACCCTGTACTGTGAGATTCAGGCGATGCAAAATGATGTAGCTGCCATTTTTTTTCTTATTAACAGATATTTGCAAATGTTATATCGTGTTGTTGCTGTACACTGTATACAGTTCACCCAGAATAGCTTGAAAAGGGAAAAGTACCTAGCTCAACAGGGCAGCGTGACTGGTGAAATCGTCATTTCAGGCCTGATTTGATAAGAACATTCGAGAGTTGAATCAAAGAACACTTTAATCGTGAGCATGTCAAACATTTCTGGAAACTACTTTCCAAACCTCTTGGATCTACTCACGCGTGCTAAAATTCGTTCGTGCGATTCATAACGACAAGGGAAGCTATTTTCTGCAAGAACTATTAGATCCGTTGGGACAGTTTTTTTATTTTTCAGTTTTTCCTTCTGTTTATTGCTGCGAAATAAGTTCTTCTAATCGTATTCATTTATTGATATTTTTATTTCGTGGCAGAACAAAAGCGTTGAAAAATAAAATGAAGACATGTATTTGTATACAAACTCTGCAGAGTCCTCAAATCATTAAAAAAAAACGTTAGGTTAAGTTAAGTTAAGTGTAAAAATAATACAAAATAAGAGAGTATGTACATCCATTTTGAGATGTTGTGTTGGGAGACATCTACGTGTTGTTTCACATTATTGAATTGCCGGTATATGTTGTTTTTTATGTTGGGGGGGGGGGGGGGGCGGAAATAAACAAACATATCCTGCACACGTCGTAGCGACAGTTATGGCGATGTGGCCAGTAGTCCTCAGCTTTAACAAACCCCTCGACTGCCCCAAAAATGGGAATAAAGTCGTAAGACTTTCTTTTTTTTTTTTTAATTTTTTATTCGTGGTTACTAAAGCTTTTACGAATCACCCAAGTGGTATTCGCGCTGAAAAAATAAAATCAATGTGACTGCCCATGCATTTCTTAGAAGGCGACTAAAGAGAGTTATGCTTGGGACTAAAACATTATCGTGTAAAACACGTTATGGAACTGCCACAACATTTACTAAAATCGAGGCTTTCTGTAGATAGATCAGCTGTAACGGCACTCTTTTTATTCAATTGAGCAAAAGAGTAACAAAAGAAGATAGTAAATATCATTAATTACTTTTTCATCACTGACAAATGTAGTGGTATTCATAAATAATATTCTAAATAGGACATATACAAGGTATATATTTACAATCTAGGGATACAATGAATGACGCCCTAGAGAAAGTCCAACCCATAAAGCAGACTGGGTTCATGCGCACCTACAGCACCCTGGGACCACATAACCACGTGTTGCCGTTTGATTGATGCTGCAAGAGAGCACCACACATCGCTAGTGTTGACATTCATCGACTACAAAAAATGCGTTTGACTCGGACGAACCAGAATATGTTTGGGAAGCTCTGGAAGATCAGGGAGTTGAATTTAGCACAGACATATTGAAACGTAAATATGATGGATGCACCACTATCATTCGTCAATTCACACGACCGATAACTATCGCCACGGAAAAGCTCGTGCGACAGGGTGACTACCATCTCGCTCATCCTGTTCTTTACATGCCTGGATTCGACGATGAAACATTTCGACTGAAGTGAGCAAGGCATCGACATAACTGGACAATTACTCAAACACTTAAGATTTGCCAACATTATCACACTAATCACAGAGAGCATCGCTGGAAGCGTAGGGCAAGAAAGCAGGTTTCAGCATAAATAAAGGAAAAAGCTTTGCGCAACCACTTCCTGGAGCCGTCCTGTACTAACAAACGACAAACGACTAGAGGATAGCGTCGAATGCATCTACCTAGATCGTCTCGTAGAAATATAAAATAACCCGAAGTCCGAGGTTTCCAGGCGCCGACGAGCGGGCTGGGCTGCATTCAACTCGATATAGACTGCAACATGAACGCACTTACAACACCAAAGCCCATCTCTACTGTACGAAAACCAGGTATTGGAAACAAAAACTGCCAGACTGAAAAAGAAAGAAGAGATACAACCCTGAGGTACATAACGAAAAACTACCCAAGCATGAACTGGACCCATGCATACACCGACGGTTCTGTAACAAACACAACACAGAACGGAGGGGCAGGGGCAGTCCTGAGCCTACCAAATGGCAGAAAAATACACTGTCATTGGCAACTGGAAAATACACCAGCAATTTCAGAGCGGAGGCAGAGGCACTAAGGGCGGAAGTGGAAGAAATCGTGACAGGTAAAAGGAATGAAAACCATATAGTCCTGCTTACAGATGTCCTGGCCGTAGTCACAGCACTAAAAAGACAGAAAAATACTGAACTTAATGATTTGAGAGCAGTACTCTGTCAACTATGCCAGCAATCCGCACCAAAAAGAGTAGTAGTACAGTGGGTTCCATCCCACTGCAACACCAAAGGCAACGAGGAGGCAGACAGACTGGCAAAAGAAGGTGCAAGACTACCACAGCCAGATACTAGTATGACATACGAAGAGTCAAAACGGCTTATTAGAGCTAGATACATGACCAAATGGGAAACAGAACATACTGGCTACACAAAAAACGATGCCTATTACCAGTTGAACAGAAGAGAGCAGGTCGTGGTCTTCAGACTTCGCACTGGCCACAATAGACTGAGGTACCACCTATTCAACAAATTGAAGATAGGTGGCACTGACGAATGCTCGTGTGGTACAGGGAAAATGACCGCTGAGCATTTGCTGCAAAACTGCCCGACATACGAGGACCAGAGAGAGCAGATGTGGCCATCACCAGTGGCAACAGTAGACAAGCTCTATGGCAGTTTCGACAGCCTCAGGATGACCGCTGCTTTTTTCGAAAAAATAAAGGTCGACGTCTGACAGCGTAAGCAGAAGAAGTAGAAGAAGAAGAAGATATAGACTGTAACACACGCTACAAAGGACACCAGACTGCGTGCAGATCTATTCGGTGGTTTTATCAATGATTATGCTATGGAAGTGAAACCTGGTCTCCCCCAAAAACATGGAGAACCAGTTAAGAACAACACATGCTTCGTTTGAGTGCCGCCTCGTGTGTCTATCGCTTGGACAACAGCGGCAGATGGGTCTACACAAGAGTGACATCCAGGCATTGTCACACGTCAAGGATGCCCTACAACATGCAAACAACTCCAAGCACCACTGGGCTGGTCATGTAGTCCGAACGAAAGAAGATTGCTAGAGCACAGTGATCACTTTGTGGTACTCGCACGTGAAAAGTTATGCTAGGCACCGGAACTCCTGCTCCGCTTCTAGACTTGATTAAAGCGTTGCATACGAATTCCGGTGCCATAGTCCGTCTCGGGGGGGGGGGGGGGGGGGGCACTCTCTCTTTGAAAGATTCCCAACATCTACGGGGGGTTGGGGGTGGTGGGGAACATACAGGGCTGCATCCTTGCTTCCGATCTCTTCTGTCGGGCTGTCGACTGGCTCCTGGATCGTCTCAGCTCTCAGCACCATGGAATCACTATTGACCAAACGTGCATCACTGATCTCGTCTACGCGGATGACATAGTTCTGCTAAGCGCGGATAGCACAGCGCAGCAACAGTTTCTTGAGTATCTGGATAGTACAGTTCAAAATATGGGACTATCAATCGCATGGAAAAAGACCAAAATTCAGTATCTTCGCCCTGATACAAGGTCCCAGAACATAGTAGTTCGCGGTCACACAGCGGAGAGCGTAAATGAACATTACTATCTCGGGAGCACAATGTCATCGAGTAGTACGCAGTAGCCCAGCGGATTGGCTTCGCTGCTTCGGGGATGAATGGCCACGGTGATGAATTTAGAAAAATTCTAACCCTCCATAGATAGAGACTCTTCAGTTCAAGGCATTGCAGATCAGTCTTTTTATTCAGGTTTTCTTTCCTAGTCAAGCACATGACCATCACAACAATATGTCTGTATCACAGATGTTGCAGTGGCAGTTATAAAACAATTCTCGTTATTGCTCCCCATGCACAAACTTCTACTCGTCTTTTACAATATGCTTGGAAGGTGACAGCGGTCTTATTTTAATCACCCCGGGCATCAATGGGACACACCCACCATTTACCCAGACAAAATATATGTTTCGTATGAAGCATCCTTTAATGGTTTGTAAGAAAGCTCTATAAACGATACCGCATGTGTGATAGAACAATAAAAGAGTGAATAATTCGTTTTAGTTGAGACCGGAAAAGAAAAAGTAACATTTAACGAGCTTTAAAATGACTCCAATCTGACCAGCCACTTTTCAGGTAGAAAATGGAAATGTACTAAACAGATGGGCATCGAAAGTCATGAAACGTCTGTTAGCAACAACATGATAAAATGTGCAACTAAAATCAGCATTCGTTACTTTGCTTGTCTAACCTCGGCAATCCACCAGTTGAAAAAGATAAACATCGCTAAGAATTTTGGTCGGTTCATGATGAACAATTCAAACGCTCACTAATGTATACTGCAAATCTAGGAAATCTATTTGTCGCATGACGAGATCTCGTGTCGAGATCTGAATATGGATCACTACAATACATTCAGCCAAGCTACTGTATCGTTGACATAATTGCACACTGATTTGCTTACTGTTATGCTATGTCATGTTATGTTTTATTATGTTATGTTGGCAACGAGATAACTGCAGACCTACAGACGTTTAGTCTCAGATAACTGGAAAGTTGTGGATAATGATGGTTCCTCGCGTCACGCAACGTAAATATTCATGATAACAAAAAAGGTCTACATTTCTCATTCCTGGCATGCAACTTAAACCACGCCATTAGCGTAGTGTCACTAAAAATACTGTACCAATAGGGATGTGTCAACTCTCATAGACAAAAAACTAACTTATGGTTTTGGTCGAATGGACAGAAAATTGAAAAATGCAGCTGACTGTGCATAAAAGTTAATCATAGAATCTAGGAACATGTACATAACATTGGGAAAAGCTGCTTATGAGATGCATTCTGTTCGAAAACCAACTATCTTTTATAAGATACTTTTACTTGTAGGTCTAAACTTTTACATGACAAATAAACGTTGCTCCCATTTATAAGTTAGATAGTCTCTATATAGTGCAGATTTTCTGACGCTATCTAAACCATTGCAAATAATCTTCATAGTTTGTCAAGAGAGTAGACAGAAATAGAATAGCAACAAATAAGCTGCCAGATTGTCAAAGAAAGATAGTACGTTAGCCGCAACCTAAAATAAATAACATTGATAAAGACGGTCACGAGGTGTAGATACATTAATCAAATTATATATTTTGACAGCCAAACAAAAGTAAGGGGTAATCCTAATACTCGCAATGAACCACACAGAATTAAATATACAATATTTAACAAACGAAAGGTACACACTACAAAAATAATATTCTTTGGCACTGATAAAATGATAGTTAAACATGCTACCAAAGTGGATGACGAACACGAAACTTGGAAAACACACATGGCCGTCACGAGCACAAATCCTAGATACGATCTACAGAGATCCAAACGGCATCAGGGTGGTCACAATTTTGAACAGAACCGGATTGGGTTCAGCCCTGAAGGTTTCAAACGTTCCCTGGTCCAAAGGAGGTGGGACCAGAGTGCCTGAATCCTGAAATGCCTCCAGTAGTCTTGACTTAAGTTTCTCCGCTGACCCAAGGTAGTTCGGGACCAGAGAGTGAGGTTGATGACCACAGCAGATTCGTCATCATTTAATCCAAATGCAGCGGAAGTTACGTCATCCAGACAAAAACTGTCTGTTAGTGTCACAGTCATAACTGAAATGTAATTTCATACCGATACATTCTTGGCCGTTTCTAGAAGCCATTTAATTGTCATAATACAGTCTAAGTGTGAAGTGACATTTCACTGACCTTCAAAATTTGATTTCATGAAATTAACAACTTTCCGGGCAGTTTCTCACAGATCACGTGCTGATCATAAAATTGACCTAAGAAGTGTTCACTGGTCAGCTGTGCTTATTTTTCAATTCATTTAATTCAGAAGCAAACTACTGGAAGGATGCAAAGCACGGCGTTAAATTGGATGTTACGAGATGTTGGCATGTTGAAAGGAGGAATGTCTGTGTCTGTAACAGTAAGACAATTTAATGTGTCAAGGCAGACTTTTAGATCGTGGTTACATTGCTACCCGATGACAGACTGTTTCTGACCTGTCCGCAGGGGACATCATCGATTAACGACCAGACGGCAGGATCGTTTCATCACTCTCGCACATCTTCGAAACAGATTTCAGTCAGCAACTGTCACTGCTAGCACACTCCCTAGACTGCCGAAGAATAAGTTCAGCTACTGTTTTTGCGAGCAAGGTCTACGTGCAAGAGGCCCTGCTATTCGTTCAACTTTGTAGTCACGGCATCATGCCGGAAGACTAGCCTGGACCATACAACATCTGCGCTTTGAGAACACTCTGTTGGACAGCACTATTAACTGACGAGTGCAGGGTCAACTTTTAAAGAGCCGATGGTCGTCAGAGAGTTTACCGTCGACAAGGAGAGCGCTACTCTAACAACTGCATTCTTCTTCTTCTTCTTCTTTATCGTTCGTTCGTTCTCAATCTCCCGCTACCAAACCCTGAAAGGGCTTAAGTAGCAGAATGTAGTCCAGAGAACGGAATGCGTTGTGTTGTAGTTTACAGCTTGGCTGCGAAATTTGCACCCTTCGGTCCAACACATCTGACTTCAGCAAGAACTTTTTTAGTACCGGGTTAGCATTTCTTCTTCGATCTCTTCTCCTTAGCCAGTCTGCCCTGCTGCAGCCTGTTATCCAGGATCACCGCGTGGAGGTGTAGAAGGGTCTTGGCAGATATGGTTCGCTAGCCCTGACGCTAACAGTCAGGTATGGGTCGATAACCACTGCAGCTCATGTGCTGCTCAGCACCTTGATCCCCAACAACTGCATTCAAGAGCGCGTTCGTTATGGAATGGGTGAGATTATGATCTGGAGAGGCTTCTGCACCAATCATCGGACAGATCTCTTTATCTTTAGACTACGGTGTAGTTACCGGCTTGCAATACGGTGATGAAATCGTGAAGAATCACATCGCGTCTTTTGCGCTGAACCCTTCACCAGGCATTGGGTTTCAGCAGGAAAATGCCCGACCTCATGTTGCCAGAGTCGTGCTCCAAACCAGAAACATTACAACCTTGCCATAGCCAGCAATTTCACCTGACCTGTCATCAATCGAGCATGTCTGCGTTGAGCTGAAACGTCTACTTCAGCAACGACAGCATCCACCGCAGATTGTACCGCAACTTTGTCAAGAAGTCTTGCAGGAGTAGCAGAACATTCCACAAGAGTTACTGAACCGTTGCACTCGATCAATGAGACGCAGACGTCAAGCCATAATCAACACACCTGGTGGACACACGCGGTTCTGAGTGTTGTCATTTTTTTAAAAATACACTCCCCCATGCTCCCAAGCGCTGCGGAGACAATCACACAAGACACGAAAATGTCTTTCAGTTTCAGTTTCGAACTATGGAATGGGATCAAGATGCTGAGCAGCGCATGAGCTGCAGTGGTCAGCTACCCATTGCTGACTGCTAGCGTCAGGGCCAGCGAACCATAGCTGCCAAGAGACTTCTACACCTCCACGCGGTGATCCTGGATAACAGGCTGCAACAGGGCAGACTGGCTAAGGAGTAGGGATCGGAGAGGGAATGCTAACCCGGTACTCAAAAAATGCTTGATGAAGTCGGATGTGTTGGACCGAAAGGTGCAAATATCGGAGCCAAGCTGTAAACTACAACATAACGCGTTCCATTCTCTGGACTATATTCTGCTACTTACCCTTTCAGGATTTGGTAGTGGGAGATTGAGAACGAACAAAGAAGAAGAAGAAGAACTATGGAATGGAGGACCGAGTGGTCTCGAAGTAAGTAACGTGTTCGCCTCGCGTGCTGGAGGTCGCGGGTTCACATCACTTTGGAGATCGGAATTTTTTCACGTTGATCATCCGGTAAATATTTCTCCTGATCTCTGAGTAGTGAGATCAGACACCCGAGTGCAGTTAAAAATCGAAAGTAGAAGACCTAACGGCCGCTACTCGAACAAAATTCAGGTTAAACACCTACTCAAATTATTCTAGGGATATTCGCCCTACAGAAAATATGTCGCAAAAAGCGGGCTGTGGGACTATAACTTCAGGTCTTGGTTATGTGGTTAGCGGAGCGACTTAGATTACGCCTGACAGGCTGCGGGTCTACCCTGCTCTAATTTACGCTTCCACCTCCACCAGTCTCAAAAAGAAATGATCGTATATTTCAGGGGCTAACAGACGATGGGATTGACCTGGCAAGTCACCAGTGGATTGTTACCTGTCAAAAATTATGAAATACAGGAGGTCACACCTCCCCACGATGTCTAACGACATGTGGAGTGAACACAGACAGACAGATTGGTAGTAGGTAGGTAGGTAGGTAGGTAGGTAGATAGGTAGGTAGGTAGGTAGGTAGGTAGGTAGGTAGATAGATAGATAGATAGATAGATAGATAGATAGATAGATAGATAGATAGATAGATAGATAGAGAGAGAGAGAGAGAGAGAGAGAGAGAGAGAGAGAGAGAGAGAGAGAGAGAGAGATAGATAGATAGATAGATAGATAGATAGATAGATAGATAGATAGATAGATAGATAGATAGATAGATAGATAGATAGATAGATAGATAGATAGATAGATAGATAGATAGATTGATAGATTGATAGATTGATAGATAGATAGATAGATAGATAGATAGATAGAGAGAGAGAGAGAGAGAGAGAGAGAGAGAGATAGAGAGATAGAGAGATAGAGAGATAGATAGATAGATAGATAGATAGATAGATAGATAGATAGATAGATAGATAGATAGATAGATAGATAGATAGATAGATAGATAGATAGATAGATAGATAGATAGATAGATAGATAGAGAGAGAGAGAGAGAGAGAGAGAGAGAGAGAGAGAGAGAGAGAGAGAGAGAGAGAGAGATAGATAGATAGATAGATAGATAGATAGATAGATAGATAGATAGATAGATAGATAGATAGATAGATAGATAGATAGATAGATAGATAGATAGATAGATAGATAGATAGATAGATAGATAGATAGATAGATAGATAGATATATAGATAGATAGATAGATAGATAGATAGATAGATAGATAGATAGATAGATAGATAGATAGATAGATAGATAGATAGATAGATAGATAGATAGATAGATAGATAGATAGATAGATAGATAGATAGATAGATAGAAAGATAGATAGATAGATAGATAGATAGATAGATAGATAGATAGATAGATAGATAGATAGATAGATAGATAGATAGATAGATAGATAGATAGATAGATAGATAGATAGATAGATAGATAGATAGATAGATAGATAGATAGATAGATAGATAGATAGATAGATAGATAGATAGATAGATAGATAGATAGATAGATAGATAGATAGATAGATAGATAGATAGATAGATAGATAGATAGATAGATAGATAGATAGATAGATAGATAGATAAGATAGATAGATAGATAGATAGATAGATAGATAGATAGATAGATAGATAGAGAGAGAGAGAGAGAGAGATAGAGAGAGAGATAGATAGATAGATAGATAGATAGATAGATAGATAGATAGATAGATAGATAGATAGATAGATAGATAGATAGATAGATAGATAGATAGATAGATAGATAGATAGATAGATAGATAGATAGATAGATAGATAGATAGATAGATAGATAGATAGATAGATAGATAGATAGATAGATAGATAGATAGATAGATAGATAGATAGATAGATAGATAGATAGATAGATAGATAGATAGATAGATAGATAGATAGATAGATAGATAGATAGATAGATAGATAGATAGATAGATAGATAGATAGATAGATAGATAGATAGATAGATAGATAGATAGATAGATAGATAGATAGATAGATAGATATATAGATAGATAGATAGATAGATAGATAGATAGATAGATAGGTTAATAGATAGATAGATAGATAGATAGATAGATAGATAGATAGATAGATAGATAGATAGATAGATAGATAGATAGATAGATAGATAGATAGATAGATAGATAGATAGATAGATAGATAGATAGATAGATAGATAGATAGATAGATAGATAGATAGATAGATAGATAGATAGATAGATAGATAGATAGATAGATAGATAGATAGATAGATAGATAGATAGATAGATAGATAGATAGATAGATAGATAGATAGATAGATAGATAGATAGATAGATAGATAGATAGATAGATAGATAGATAGATAGATAGATAGATAGATAGATAGATAGATAGATAGATAGATAGATAGATAGATAGATAGATAGATAGATAGATAGATAGATAGATAGATAGATAGATAGATAGATAGATAGATAGATAGATAGATAGATAGATAGATAGATAGATAGATAGATAGATAGATAGATAGATAGATAGATAGATAGATAGATAGATAGATAGATAGATAGATAGATAGATAGATAGATAGATAGATAGATAGATAGATAGATAGATAGATAGATAGATAGATAGATAGATAGATAGATAGATAGATAGATAGATGTCTGAAAGTGCAAGCAAGAGGAAATAACTGAGCCTTTCGCAATCTCATAGCCTGGCATGTAAATCTCTCAGTGATAGAAGACTCTCCAATTCATTTAATTAACACACCTCACCATTACCACAGGAAAAAGGCAGCATATTGTCTAAAATCGATGTGCGTTGAAATACAGCTATAGACCAACGCTCATAAATATAACAGTTTGAAAGACTCGTGTGCATAGATTTGGTAGAAGAAGAAATATAATCCAGAATGACGAGTTATGTTAAATGTACGTTCTGAAGACTTACTTCGTCACAGTTCAGGTTGTAGCTGCTACGGTGGTTGTTTGTATCCCAGCATGCGTTGTCGTCATTTTGTTTAGGCAATGGCACAAACTGCATGAAGAAGAAACAATACGTTATAATGGAATAAATACATACATAATGTGGGCAATCATCTGCTGCTTCGTTTCGCTGCAATCGAAACATAGGACAAGCTGATCCTTTCACAGCCTGCATCAAAGCACAAATGTGTTTTCTTCTATAGCGCCTAGTTTCACATTATGAGATTAATTGCCATATATACAGTTGCCTTTCCTCGAAAACGTGGAAGGTGACATGTAGTTAATAAGACGAAGGATTGTTATCGGGAGATTGAGAACGAACGCAGAAGAAGTAGAAGAAAAAGAAGAAGTAGAAGAAGAAATGAAGAAGAAGAACAAGTTTGCTGGCAGCAAATCATGAACTTCTTTGTTAAATCAATTATTTACTTACGTGGACATATACATATACCTGTATAATGTTGATAAGTGAACCTTTGATATCCTTATTCCCAGCTGCTTTACAGCTGTCATATTAAGGTATTCTAATTCATATAATGATGTCGTATTTGCTTATTTATCTCAAATGTTATTCTCATAATCAACGCGAAGTATTTGTAGGCTTGTGATATTTGACAGACTTTTTGCAACATTTACCTTCTCTAGTATCTATTGTGTATCGTCTTCATTGGTTTCACGCTTCCGATTTGGTCAGTCATGAGGGTCTGTTCAAAACTCTCAAAAGGATCTGTTTCCCACCGATTTTCCTGGACATTATCGAGTTGTTTCACACTCTCATGATCGGAACGACCAACTTTAACGGTGCATCATCAGAGGAGTTTGTATTCAGGTGTGGGGTAAAACAAGCCTGTGTGCTTACCCTGTCCCCTTTGGATTACATTTCTCACTGCCCTTGGAGAATGCCTTCCGTAACCAGGATGGTGGTATATTCATTCATTTTTGCACAGATGGTGGCCTTTTCAATACGCAAAAGGTTAAAAGCCAAGACCAGAATTTACAGGGCGCTGATCAGAGATCTGCCTTTTGTGGATGATGCTGCATTTACAACTCACTCAGAGATGGAGCTTACTAGTTGCATTACTGCTTTGCCTGCTTTAAGTTTGGACTAACATTGAACAAAAAAGAGACACAATTTATGTTCCACTGTGCTAGGATTTTTAGTCAATAATAAACTATCCATGGGACAAGAATTCAATATCAGGATAGGCAAGGCAGCAACAATAATGAACAGACTAACAAAAAAGGTCTGGGAGAATAAACAACTCGCTGTTAAAACAAAAACCCTTATTTACTAGGTATGTATCCTCATCATTCTTGTCTATGGTGGTTATACATAGGCTACTTACAAGAACCAGAAGAGCGGGGAAACAGCTATCACATCAGGTGCCTGAGCAGAATGCATGTAATTTAGCCGCAGGACAAAATCACAAGCGCAGAGGCCTTTGAGAGAAGAGCAACAGCCATGGTCTTGTGCTTAGTCCTCGAAGACTCAGATGATTGGGATAATCGGAGGTTGGAGGATGGCAGCATACCAACGGATCTTCTTTATGGAGAATTACAATTTGGGTAAAGTGGTCGGGATCGACCACTACTTCGGTACAAGCATGTGTGCAAGAGGAATATAAACACGGGTACAGGATGCATTTCGTCTAATAATACGGAAAGAGTCAATAGTATAGTATTAATGCGCAATCCACATTCACTGCATCTATTGCTCGCTGTTTCTGCTACTAAATGTACTTCTTGAAAGCAATTTTCAGTTCATTGTACAGCATTGTCTGTATATCTATTCTAATAAATTCAAATAATCACACATATTCTCATTGGATTATATGGCTGCTGCAGATCTCCTCTACTGATCTTTGTCCCAATCATATTGAACTATGCGTATGGGTCTTAGCTTACCAGTATTCTCTTCTACTATTCTTGGCCAGGTGTTTGTGATCTCCTCACTCAACTCTTCCACTGTGGGTTCTTGTCCAGAACATGTATGACACGTGCTACATTTTTAGTTGATTCAATAGATCGAGCTGCCACTCCAGTTTGTGATGAACGCCGACAAGATTGACTATTTATGCACACTATTTCACCTCTTTTTTTTAATTTAAAGTTTTATATAACTTTGAATTAATGCTTGTTCTAGAAGTGACGGCATTGAGATCCGAATTTATGAAAGATTAGGTACGTTCTGTCAGTGTTCTTTATTAAAACATATCGAAACATCTAGTCATTTTGACATCTAGTCAAAATAATTTTAATTTTCACGTGTCTTTAGTAAAATGGGAATATTGTGAAAATTATTGCACCGAATAAGGTGAAGCTTTAAGATCATCTATCAACATGGATTTGTTCATAGATGGATATATGAGATATAACAGTTTTATGGAGTTGGGAGTAAGAAATATTTCCATTGTTGTAACAAAAACGATATCACTAGTCTGCATAACAACATGTAAGATTTCTTTATTCTATTCTATTGGTAATAGTTAAATATATAATATGTGGCATATTTATCACATATTACTATACACAAACGGGTCTCAAATGAGTGATACCTATTACCAGTTGAACAGAAGAGAGCAGGTCGTGGTCTTCAGACTTCGCACTGGCCACAATAGACTGAGGTACCACCTATTCAACAAATTGAAGATATGTGGCACTGACGAATGCCCGTGTGGTACCGGGAAAATGACCGCTGAGCATTTGCTGCAAAACTGCCCGACATACAGAGAGAGCAGATGTGGCCATCACCAGTGGCAACACTAGACAAGCTCTATGGCAGTGTCGACAGCCTCAGGATGACCGCTGCTTTTTTCGAAAAAATAAAGGTTGACGTCTGACTGCGTACGATGAAGAAGAAAGAAGAAAATGAGTGATAATGTACGAAAATTTTTAGCAAGGATATAATCCCGTACCTTGTGCATTAAGTAGCATAATTTCATTAACCTTTAGCGCTGGAAATCTATTTATCTGTATTAATCAGTTTTTTTTTCCTGTGTCTTACGTAGGCAAAGTGGCAGCATAAACCCTCGCATGATGCCTCGTGTTTCAATACAGTATATAGAGGCCCATACTAAAACGTCTTGTTCCCATTAAACTCTCATAATGACTGTCGTCTAATGTTCCCAGCAGAGAACCACCTGAGATCAGCACACGCATCTCTTGAAAGACGCCTCGGGGGCATACCTTTCAGTCAACATCGGCAGAGCGAACTACACAATAGCGTCATCCGGAGAATATCACACATCAAGGATGTCCTACAGTACGTCAACCATTCGAAACACCGCTGGGCTAGTCATATATCCAGAAGACAAGATGAAAGATGGACTAGCATAACTACCATAAAAGAGACAAAAAGAGACCTCTGGAACGGCCCCCAAATCGCTGGCGAGATTCACTAGAAAAAACAACATTCACGACCCCACAAAAGACAGACTACTATCACACTGGACGACATGCGCCCACGACAAAAACGACTGGATCCTGAGTTGGGACCCGCTTTAGGGTGACCACCCTTTGACGAAGAACGGGTCGAACTAAGAACTTAAAACTAAGAATTTTCTCCCCTTTCAACCCAGTTTCTTTGAACAATTCAGCTAGGTTTCATGCTGTGTTCATTAAAGCACCGACTTGTAATCTGTGAAAGAAATCTACGTACTGTATGGGCATTGACATTATTTTCTAATAGTTACCTAGTACATAAAGACAGAAGGAATTGAAAGATATCACGCAATTAGTCTGCTTCGTCATGATTCTGTGCACTTTTACAAAGATTATAGATTGCATTATGTCTTGCAACTACTCTTAATTTTGAAGTCTTAACAAACGACATTCGTTTTACGAGAAGAAAAAAGTGATTCTGTGCTGATACCACGTTGCTAATGCTTCTGTGAATATAATTTACCAACGGACGTGGGAGGAAAGATTTGAAAATCAGATACACTGTAAAATTGCATTTTCCCCAAAGCATTGTCAATAGCAACGTAAACAAATCCATCAATATTGCCGCTGGCCACAAGGTATAATGTATACCGCTGTACTAAGGCTCGCCGATAAAGCCTGACATTTGAATTGCCTATATTGATAAACATTTTTGTACAAGAAAAACAAATACACTAAACAACAGAAAAGAAAGATTTATCAAACAAGCTCATCCAGATGATAATAACACATTGCTACAATTTAGAGACAAGTTAAGATATTCAGCCACCAATATAGCAACATTTTCATTTTAATTGTAGAAGTAAGGCGTTTACTTGTCAAGGAACGAAAGCGTAAAATGACGGGATTTCAAATTCAGCAAGATGTATTCGTCCTCTAGTGTCATGGAAGATGGGACCAGAGACTAGTCCTGTTGGAGATGGACGAAATAAAATTTGACATCCCGTGCACACGCTACGTAAGTTAAAGAACCACTAGCAGTTGAAAATCGATAAAGGTTAGAATATAAACCGCTGTCTAGGAAAACAAATTATGAACATAATTAAATTGTTAAGCAAAACGCAATCTACCTTCAGGTTAGGCCAGGTAATCCCGTAATCGGTGATGTCGTTGGGGCACACATGAAGACATCCTCACATTCCCAGTCCACCCTTCTGTGTCAGCGGTCGATGACTGTGCCTGTTCTGGTCGGAGATTGGTCCATTCTTTTATG
Organism: Ariolimax columbianus; assembly: GCA_036924085.1. Classification (NCBI taxonomy): domain Eukaryota; kingdom Metazoa; phylum Mollusca; class Gastropoda; order Stylommatophora; family Arionidae; genus Ariolimax; species Ariolimax columbianus. The sequence continues at coordinate 27,644,436 of JAVGWX010000013.1, read as the reverse complement.
TTATCCTCCCGCCTCTTTTGGGGACGGCCTCTTCGTCGTCTGCCTTTCACTTTTCCGTGGAGTATCGTTTTTGCAAGACCATTTGATCTCGATATGTGACCGCACCAAGCGAGTTTCCTTCTTTTGACAAAGAGTTCTTCAAAAAAAAATGCTCCGAGTTCATTACGTCCTTACTGTCATTAAAAAACAATTACATTTTGAATACTATTATTTTAATCTTACTTTATGTAGCAGAGATATAGCATGCATTTAAGTTTAGTACAACTAAACAATATTTGTTTACCCACGAGATGTCTCTGTCACATACACAGTTTATTCAGCATCTCATTTAGTCTCTTCTTACAACTCTTACGCCATAACTATAGCTGAAACCTTGCAGAAAAGGAACCAGCACCGAAACTTATTGTGCGTTCTTGCAGTAGTGTTTTATGTATTAATGGGGTTGCTACGGTTGACAAATAAGGCACTCTCCTCTCAAGAAACGAAAGAATGAATGCAAAACGTGGTGAGATTCGAATCCCAACAATTTCGAATGTCCCATTATTTCAAGTGGAGGAAGGTAGGGTGAGATCAGCGATTAGTTCTATCGGAAATGAACGACAAACTTGTCGGTGGTCTCGTATGCACACTGTGTATATAAAAATAATTTGTTACAGATAAGCATCGAAAACAAAAGTCGTTGTCTGACAACATTTCTAGGTAACGACATTTCACCACAATCGTGGATTGCATGAAAAGGCAGAACCTTCATTAACTGTATACTCCATCGCTAGTATATATATTTATTAAAACACCTTTACATCCATAGGGGTAGAAGAGAAGCGACTAAGAAGAAATGTGTTTTTTAAAGATGATGTTGCTAAACACATTTACAACTTGGTTTAGTCGCCTATTTGTATATACATTGTAAATTGCCCTATTCTGGCATTGAAGTCGCCGATAGCGATCTCGTAGTAGCTGTGACGTTGCCGGTGGACTTTCTAAGGGTTGTCGTAAAAATGTGCATGTTCTTGTTCTTCTTTGTCAGCTATTGAAACATGCACTTGAATGAGGATAACAGTATAGCGGTTGGAGATGGTGATGTCCAAGAAAGTGAGACAGTGGTCTTCTTCTTCTTCTTCTTCTTCGTACGCAGTCAGACAGTAACCATTATTTTTTCGAAAAAAGTGGCGGTCATCCTGAGGCTGTCGACAATGCCAAAGAGCTTGTCTTGTGGTTCCACTGGTGATGGCCACATCTGCTCTCTCTGATCCTCGTATGTCGGGCAGTTCTGCAGCCGATGTTCAGCGGTCATTTTCCCGGTACCACACGGGCATTCGTCGGTTCCACCTATCTTCAATTTGTTTAATAGGTGGTACCTCAGTCTATTGTGGCCAGTGCGAAATCTGAAGACAACGACCTGCTCTCTTCTGTTCAACTGGTAATATGCATCGTTTTTGGTGTAACCAGTATGTTCGGTTTCCCATTTGGTCATGTATCTGGCTTTAATAAGCCGTTTTGACTCTTCGTACGTCATACTAGTATCTGTTTGTGGTAGTCTTGCGCCTTTTTTTGCCAGGATGTTGCAGTGTGATGGGACCCACTGTACCACTACCCTTTTTTGTGCGGACTGCTGGCATAGTTGACAGAGTGCTGCTCTTAAGTCATTAAGCTCAGTGTTTTTCTGGCTTTTTAGCGCTGTGACTACGGCGAGAGCATCTGTAAGCAGGACTGTATGGCTTTCATTTTCTTTATGTGTCACCATTTCTTCCACTGCCGCCCTCAGTGCCTCTGCCTCCACTCTGAAATTGCTTGTGTACTTACCAGTAGCGAATGACAGTGTTATTTTTCTGCCATTTGGTAGGTTCGGGAATGCTCCTGCCCCTCCGTTCTGTGTAGTGTTTGTTACAGAACAGTCGGTGTATGCATGGGTCCAGTCCATGCTTGGGTAGTTTTTCGATATAGACAGTGGTCTACATATGTCCGCTGTTGAACGAGATGGTGATGTGCAAGAAAGCCAGCAGACTGTGGTCTACATATGTCACCTGTTGAACGAGATGGTGATGTTGAAGAAAGCCAGACAGTGTCTACATATGTCCCCTGTTGAATAAGATGGTGATGTCCAAGAAAGCCAGATAGTGGTCTACATATGTCACGTGTTGAACGAGATGGACGATGCAGGGAGGAAGGGGGGGGGGGCGACGAGGAGACCAACTCCTCATGATGTATAGTTGGCCTTGCGGGCACCGATGTAAACTCCCGTGCCGTCGTTCCAAATCGCTGACATTTCTTTTTCCCGTTTGGTCTCTGAAATGCCATTAATGTCATAAATTAATCTGCTACTCTTGTCAGTAAGGTGTCTCAATTGTGGGGCAGAACACATGGAGCGGCAGTTGTTGGTTCACACTGTTATGTGAGTATATTATGTGAGTCTGGTGATGGACTTTGGTTTACGCGCGCCTTTGTTCATGCGCGTCGCTTGTGTTAGCGCTACCAGGCCGATTAGTAGAGATGAACTGCAAAAGACTACGGCCGTTGTCGAAGTTGTACGTAGCCATATAGGTACTATTAGCTGAAACAGCCATCTTTCTTGGCACAGGCAGACCAAAGTGTTGCGCAATCGCTTCGCCGCTTGTGATCCAGACTTTCTTGGCGATGTACGATTAGAGGATGTCAACGAGTAAATGTATCTTGGGCGTCTTCTCAATATGGAGAATACCCTGGAACCTGAACTGACAAGACGTCGCCGCATCGGTCGGGCGGCCTTCTCGTCTATTAACACGGTCCTGAACGGTAGCCATTACCAGACCTAGGAGCATCCGTTTTCAATTCTACTGTACTCCCTCCGATACTTTCTCCGATGTGCTACGGTGACGAGACGTGGACACTAACAAAATCACTGGAGGACAAAATGAGAGTGACCCAGACCTCTCTTAAGAGACGTTTGGTCGGAATGACTCTCCGAAACCAACGTATGCAAGGTCTCCAGAATTCTGACATAAGACGATTGTCCCTGGTGAAGGATGCGGTCATCTATGCAGACAAGGCAAAACATAGATGGGCAGGTTGTATGTCACGATGAAACGATTGTCGATGGAGGACAGCGACATCAGTCTGGTACTCCCGACGTAAGGAGAGACCGCGGGGAAGACCTCCAATGTGTTGGTCCGACTCCCTTGCTGTACGCTGCAACATCCAGATGTTTATGAAGGAGCACTTACCACGCAGTGGACTTCCGTGGCCCAATACAGGATCAGCTGGAGATAAAGTGGGATCTGCAGCTATGCTGAGGAATAGATCATCAATCCCAAGATCAAAATTGTAAGTTGCAGTCATCCTAATTTGATCTTCACAATATGGGAACTAGGAATGCACACATACAGCTCATAGGATATTATTGTGCAATTAATAACGCACTGTTATTAAAGTGGCTTGTCAATCGACAATCAATTCATGCACTACAACCGTTTGAGTATATAATTTTTTCTGAAGCACTATGTTTTCTCATAGATTCTGTCACTCTGAAACTCATTCCTAATTTATAACACGCATACGTTGAAAATAACAAAGGCTCCCACTAATGCAACTGGAGATTAAGGAAAGATAGTAGAGCTGGAAATTACATACCATGTCAACATAATTTAACAGGTTTACCTGATATGCGTTGAGTTTAAACTCATAGGAACTTGATTTATTCGACCTTCATGCGCAATGCGGTACATTATGTATCTTTTTTTTTTTTAGGTCTATATTTTACAGGATGGCTTACCCGGCTCCAAGTCCAACACAACTTAATCTCCTCTTACTGCGTGTTAATGTGTTACTTATATTTTCTCCCCTTACTGCGTGTTAATGTGTTACTTATATTTTTCCCCTTACTGCGTGTTAATGTGTTACTTATATTTTCTCCCCTTACTGTGTGTTAATGTGTAACTTATATTTTCTCCCCTTACTGCGTGTTAATGTGTGACTTAAATTTTCTCCCCTTACTGCGTGTTACTGTGTTACTTATATTTTCTCACCTAACTGCGTGTTAGTGTGTTCCTTATATTTTCTCCCCTTACTGGCACCAGTACCACGTGGACAGAAATCACGGGGGGGGGGGGGGGGGGGGGGACGAATTGTTCCGTGAAAATTCTGGCTCGAATAGTAGTCAGTAAGACTGTAAAACTAGACTATGTGAGAAGACAGATATAATCCTAATTTTGTGAAACGCAGTGTATTATGTGATAATTATTTTTCTTCTACATCATCGGGTGATTTCAGGTGTGATCTAGAATATATCTCATCAAAGTACTCGGTTATTTGTCAGAGTTTGATCAGAAACGGTACAGGTGAAGTTCGTACGTGCATTCCTTGTCCATCGTTTATTGGACACCCAGAAAGATGTTCAGCAGTCATGTTAACAATACCGAATACGCAATTATCGGTAACTGTCACCTTTAGTCTGCTGACTGGATAATACTCGTGTGGTCCTTATTAGGTCTCAATATCCATTAAATGTATGTGTCGGTTTTATTTATTTCTCGGTGTGTAGTACAGACACAAATGGATGTTTTGTGGCAAGAAAGTAATAGAGAAATTTACATAACCAAGCACAAAGCATCAATTCAGTTGACTGGGTGAAGCTATAAAAATTAAAATGAATGGCAAAAACAAATGAGAAAAGTGTGAAAAGGCTGCACATTTTATAAATCGTGATGAATTAGTAAAAGACAGTTGGACTTGCATGCTAAATAAGAAGAATAATACTTGAAGTGATAACACAAACTAACTATGCCCACGCTCACTAACAAATACATGTAAACGAGCAAACATACACACACACACACACACACATGCACACATCAGCGCAGTCGCATACACACACACACCAACGTCGTCACAAGCACACCAACACCGTCACACAAACGCACCAACGCTGTCACCCCCCCCCCCCCGACACACACAAACGATGACCACCACACACACACACACATCAACGCCGCCCCTCTACCCATACATACCAACGCTTCGCCTCACCCCTCCCTCCCCCCACACACACCAACGCCGTCACACATGGATAATAAATACGTATTGTTGTTGTTACCAATCCAGCAGCATCCGGGCATCTCACCCTTCGGTCCAATGTCATGTAATAGTATCTGCACGTGTTTATCAGCTGCTGTCTAGTGCCATACAAAGTGTTCCGTGTATCTGGCCACGGAGGAAGAAGCACTTATTTATAAACCAGCCACAAATACAAATGTATAACTTCTTCTTCGGCGTAGGCTCTGAATAGGACGTTGTGTCGTGTTCATAGCGAGGCCTTGATGGCTGAACCTTCGGCCCTACACATCCGGTTTGGCTGGGTTTTTTTTAATGGTACCGAGTTTGCCTTCCCGCTGCGATTCCTATTCGCTTAGCCAGAGTACACTAGTGCAGCCTGTTTCTAGGGCCGCCACTTTAAGGGTAAATATGATCGTGGCCAGCTCTGGTTCGCTGACCCTGAAGCAAGAAGCCAGCCAAGTACCGCAGGGTGCTGTCAGCCCATTCATTGAGTTGCATCTACAGAACCAAATTACTAATACAACAGCAGATAGTCACGAAATGTGTTTTTACAAACCCCAAAAAAATAGTTTCTGTACTCGTTTCTGTGTATTTGGTTGTCACCATTCCATGTGATGTGCTGTATTTGTCAGCTTGTTTTACGAGTTAAACGTTCTTCAGCTCGAATAAATTGCTGTTGGTAAGTTTTTTTTAAATAATTGTAACTCTACCTGGTCTGTAGTTTTTACCAGACGACCCACAATGCAGTGATGATTTGACGTTGTTTAATCTACCCCTGATATAAATAACTACCTCTGACTTACGGGTTTAATCTACGCCAGCGTTCTTGGTTGCGGAGACTATATACTCGCACCTCGACTAGTCTCCTGTTAGTAGGAACAGCAACGTAGATATAAAATCAGGAGCTGGGCGTATGCTGTCTGTTAAAGCATATATCTTCATATCTTGGGAGAAGTTAATTAGAACTGAGAGCTCAACCCCAACTCCATTCCCAACTATGGCAGTATTTGGGGTCCTTCAAAAATTGTAGCGATCTTTGCTGTACAAGCCACAGTTTGTTTGTATTTGCGTGTGTGTGTGTGTGTCTATGTGTCTGTGTGTGTGTGTCTGTATGCATGTGTGTGTGTGTTAAAGACGGAAGTGGTGATGTCTAGACATAACTGAATATGTATGTATGTATGTATAGCAGGGCTGGAATGATGGCTGCCCTGCTATACGCTTGCGAAAGCTGGACTGTATACTCTGGACATGCAAGGAGGTTAAACCACTTCCACACAGGTTGCCTGAGGCGAATATTCCACATCCGATGGCTAGATCGTGTCACTGACGTCGAGGTACTCTCGAGGGCTAACATGCCCAGCATACATGCACTGCTAGAGAAAGCACGACTAGGATGGGCCGGAAACCTCGTCCGTATGTCAGACGAGCGGCACCCAAAAAAGCTTCTCTACGGGGAGCTGAGAGAGGGATGGCGCGAGAGAGGGCGCCCAAAGAAACGTTTTAAAGACGGTCTGAAGGACTCACTGAAAAGTTGCTAGATAGACATCGACACCTGGGAATGTCTTGCACAAAACAGATCTGACTGGAGAAGCGCAGTCAAATCGGGTGTAGCTGCCGGCGAAGACGACTGTGTTGTGAAAACCCAGAGCAGACGCGAGATGCGGAATGTATGTATGTATGTATGTATGTATGCATGTATGTGTGTGTATGTATGTATGTATATATATATATGTATGTATTTATGTATATATATACGTATGTATGTATATATTTATGTATGTATATATTTATGTATATCTGTATGTGTGTTTGTATGTATGCATGTGTGTGCATACATGTTTTCGACATCCAAACACAGCATGAATCATGACGTAAATACAATAAGCAAGATAACCAAAAGACAGAAGGGAACTGTTCAAGTTGTATGCGCAAACTAAGAATGGGGCAGTAAACACAGTCTACTCTCTAGACATTTTCGCTACAGCAATAGCAGCATGACGTAAACAATAAAAACACGAAACGTCATCTTTGGATACGCGACAGGATAACGTTAAAAAGTATTTCAGTTATTTCACATCAAAGATTTGGGGTAATCGATACTTGTATTGTGTCCGACATTCATTTTGATCAAACTCTTAAAACCAAAGTGTGTACTGCTGTTGTTTAAGCTGGCTAAATTTATTCGATCCTGGTGTTAATCTGACTGGTGAAACTGAGAAGCGGCAAATACGTTTAATTTCACACACAAAACAAGAGGCGGCTAAAAAGAGCTACCAAGGCATGGAGATAAAAAACATAACCTTGTCATTGAAAATTGAACATGGAAAATGATCATGTCGGTTTCCAGCTGTATAGGTTTTTTTCAGTTTGCATTCACGCCACAAGAGAAGACACGCTATGCACTCTTTTACATTTTTGAATTATACATGGAAAAGTGTATTGAGTTGGAAGTAGCATATCGCTCGTTTCTCACGGTAAAAATGTACATGGTTTCATCCTCGTTATCGGCAGGCGCAGTAGATTCAAAAGTAAACAAGTACATTTAATATATTTCAAGGTTGAAAAATAGGAAATGATCTGTCTACACCGTCACATAAAAGCTGATCTTTGTACAAAACTCTCTAACGCTTCATCCATGACAGCAGTGTCTCTATAGGACAGCCTTGATACACATATGAATTATCAATTGCTACCAGCCCAGAAAAAAGAGCGATGCATGGCAGCAGATAAAGAATAATTCAGACATTGTGACGGCTACCCAATTTTCTGGGAAAAAAATCAACCCCTGAAAAAGTAAAAAAAAACATAAACATTACATCCTAAAAGATTTACGCGCCTAATGATAGCCTGGTCAAATAAGGGGTATTGTTTCAAGACTGGTATTTTTAATTGAAAAAATTACTCAACACTCGACAAGCTTTCGTCTTTCATGGCATGAGAATGTACATGAGATTGGGCGTAATCTGATCAAAGCGGACTACATTAAACTGTTACCTAATGTTACCTCTGTCATACACAGAACACTTTTGAAAACCACTTCATTTAGTAAAGTAAATGTCCTGTTATGGTGTTCGTCCCATATTCTTCTTAGTTCTTAGTCGACATGTACTTCTACAAGGGCAGATGCCCCTATGCAGGAATCAGCTCTGGTATGCGCTGGATGTAGCCGGGAGAAAGATTTCCTGCTTAGCAGGCTAGGCTCGAGCAGCTTAATACTTTGCAGCGTTGGAGGGTGGTTAACCGATGTGTGAGTCCATCTCAATAGACTCAAACACTAGCGCAAAGTAGACCCGCATCCTGTTAGGCGCCATCAATGTTGCTCCAAAAAAAAAACACCTAACCACCGCCGGTGTTATACCATGTCACACAGTTAGTAGCCTCTTTCAACATGCTCTCTGTGGGGCAGTCGACGGCCATTACTTCTCATACTGTTCTGGTACTTAATCTTTTATATTTATTAAATTGCGATCGAATATAAAGTGTGGTCGAGCTCAGATCTCGCTCGGCTGGGACGCGTGTAAACTAACCACTGCGTTTGGCTTCAAGTAATGATAAGTAAATACGGGGATGATCATTTCTACTTCATACTCTACAATGAGTCTGAACATATTTGGACTCTATTCACCATTACATTCTGAACACCCATACTTGATTACGCTTTATTTAACTCCATTTGAACATTTGAGAACCAACATGTGTATCTGTTTGAACATAAATCAGCTTCATCCCAATTATATCAAATATATGGGTTCTGGTAATGTTTGCCGCAAACTATCGGCGTTATCTGATTGGCTCTAGTTCAAACGCTAGTGATGCTCACGTTAATGATAAGGTTAAGAGTCGCACAGTTATTGGCAAGCACGTGTTCTGGAGTCATGCCCAAGGGCGCAATATGCGTATGTGAATTAACCTTAGATGGAGCAACCGGTTTTAGATTAAGAAAAATAATTGATTATTTAACATCCTAGAGAAAATGATGTTCTAATGAATCGCGCGCATGTTGCTTGATGCGTGTAATTAATGGGTTCCTATAATCTGTTATTGTCGACAAACTGTACAATATATGCACAGTTCTTATGACGCAAAGTGTTACGTGTTATTACTGGTACTAGTCAATTTGACGTTTGAGTAGGATAGTAATAGAGCATGAAAAGAAATAGAAACTAAAATATTCGCACAAAACCAACTAGTAAAACAGGTGAAAAATATCACATGCCTGGGTAATATAATCTCAGCAGACTGCAAACGCGACACCGAAATTCAAAACAGATGTAATAAAGCAAGTCAAATAATTGGGTAAATGTCTGAGATATTACAATATAAGCATGTAACAATGTACTTCCCGCACATTCCGAGCGTGCTGATGAAGGTGGACCGGGGTCCACCATGTGGCTGTACTATGCTTGAGTTTATCTGCGTGTCGCTCACTACTACGCGGATCACGTCAAACCTCACCTTGTTAGCCAGATTGTTGTCCTCGACAACAGCCCGTTTCCAGGACGACCAACGAGGAGGTCAGGTGAGGGTCTTGGCCAGTATATTTCTCCTGGTCCTGTCTAACATTGTCTGATCAGTGTGTTTTGCCTGAACTGACATTATACTCATCGACCCGTCAGGTGAGGGTCTTGGCCAGTATATTTCTCCTGACCCTGGCTATCCTTGTCTGATCAGTGTGTTTTGCCTGAACTGACATTATACTCATCGACCCGTCAGGTGAGGGTCTTGGCTAGTATATTTCTCCTGACCCTGGCTATCCTTATCTGATCAGTGTGTTTTGCCTGACGAAAAGTTAGCCTCATAATTCCCTCAGGAGAAATAAAAACCTAATGATCATTCCGACAATGTGAGATGACCTAGTCTCACACTCTATCAGAGAAGTCCAATTACGATGAAGCGCGCACACACACACGCACACGCCCACGCACATACACACACACACACCACATACGCACACAAACACACGCACACACACGTACACACACGAACACGGGCGCGCACACACACACACACACACACCACGTACTGTATATGTTTCACCTGAATAGTGAAACTGGTAATTTCATGATATGTGTTTATTTCTGCTAACTCCATGAACTGGCTTCTTCGCCTGTCCATTTTTAATTTAAAAAATTGTTTTTTTCTAAAGTAGAATGACCTTTACAGAACGTCGTTACTGACAGCTTCCAATCTATTTGGCGGGTATACGTTTTTTAGCAGGTGTACAGTACGATGGCTTAGCATAACTTTCCGTTCGTGTAGGGGCGACAACACCAAGAGACATCTCCGTGTCTGCCATATTGGACAACGGCGGGTTTCGAACCCGGTGAGTTGGGATCATGAAACGGACGTTTCACCCCTTGATCACACTGTCTCACCCATTTCACAGCCTGGACAAAAACTCTTCTACTTCATGTGTTCAGAGTTATGATTAATTAAATATAATGTCAGTTCTGTAGTTTGGGTTAGGATTCAGTTTGTGTAATGAAAGATGTTATTTCTTGGAAAGTGAAACATTTTTCACATTTCAAGAAATTATACATTTCACGATTGGGGGACAATATGTGCAAGAGCCTCATTTTTCCTTTCGGTTTGAGCCTAAATTAAATTTAACTTTAAAAGTAGGAGCTACTTTGTTTTTACTTTATCATCAACACCGCTTTCTTTAACGTTGTGAAAGTTATTGATAGCTCCTTTTGGTTGGTTGCAAAGTAATATTTTTTTATTTTTTTTTTGCCTTTGCCTTTGCCTTATTCCTCTATTCCCCAAGGTGATGTGGGTTGCACTGTGGTTTTTATTTTGCACCTGTCGGCCCAGTGCATCCGACTTCAGCATGCATTTTATGTAAGGGTCTGCATCCTCCTGCATGTTCTAAGGGTTTGCTTCCCCGGGGTAACGGCCGGTGCTGTGATGGGGATCGAACCCAGCGCCTTAATATTCCTAGTAACTATTATTTCTACGTTTTACTTAATTGTGGGTTCACCGGAGTGGTTTACAAAGCCGAGAAATATATACCGTTTTTCGTCACAGTCGACACGCAGTGTGGAGACTTGGATTCTATTTCGTCTAAATATTTTAAAAACTCAAGTCATTTCCAAGTTTCTTACTTGCATCCGTGTGACTGAAGTACCGATATATTATTTGATAGCAGATCGTCCCCACATTCCTCAGTAACTGGACATTCACGGGACACACTTTGCGGTCAAAGCAGGCATTATTTAGTTACCACTGTTTCCAGGCGTCTAACCGGCAACAAGTGCCAAAACAAAGGACCCAACTTGTGCGATCTAGTTCGTGTCTAATCTTTCCATCCGAGAGGCACACGACGGGTTATATTTGATGTCTACGTTTAGAGCTCGACAGCCGACACGGAGATGAAGCAAAGCCAAATAACTGATAGGTGTGATAACACGTGAGCACGCGCGGCCACGTGTGTTTTTTTTATGAGAACTGATAAGTGGTACCTGCTATATCGTCTTGTCTCGTCTGAAAGTGCACTTACAACTTATTTCTTAATAATGTGAAAGGACGAAAACAGAAAGAGAGAGAGAGAAAGAGAGAGAGAGAGAGAGAGAGAGTTAGAAAAAAGAGTCACATAAAAAAATACAAACTGTAGAGAAAGAAATGGTGCGAGTCAGACAAAGAAAAAGTTAAAAAAGAAAGAAATGGTGCAAGTCAGACAAAAAGAGTTAAAAAAAGAAAGAAAGAATTTAGGAGAATGACGAAGAATAAGTGAGGTAGCTAGATAAATTGAAAGTGTGAACGAGAAAGAAAGAAATAAAGATAATAAAGGGAGAAAAAAAGAAAGAAGCTGAAAAAGAAATAGTGAGAAAGAACGTGATACAAAATATATAACGCAAGATAGTTAGGTAAAGAAGAAAAGAGAAACGATTAAAAGAACAAACAACAACTGAGAGTGAATTAATCAAATCATCGATCGCGCGCATTAGCACAACACGAAATGTTGCGTGCTGTACACGATAATGGTAGCAGTTGTGATATGAGCACGATACTTGTATCAGATATGTGCTGTGTGCACGATACTTGTATCAGATATGTGCTGTGTGCACGATAATCGTAGCGATTGTATACTATGCGTATATAATGATGGTTCGAGTTTCTCGCTCGTTGTACACATTCGTGATTTTGCTCTTCAAGAGCAAATGAATTGTCACTGGTATCCTCACCTAGCTGTCCATATCCAACTGTCAGTGATTCAATGACATGAAATTGAGATCCTTAAATATATATATGAACGATCTCTGCCGTGTGTGGAAGAACAGTAGGCTCTCCATGGGCACAAAACTGCACTACTACCAGTCGTGCGTGATCCCGGTCCTGGAGTATGGCGCCGGGACCTGGACCCTGAAAAAAACCGACACCTCGAGACTTGAGGCCTTTCATATGAGAAATCAGCGACACATTCTTGGCATTCGTTGGTACGATTTCGTCCGGAATGTGGAAATTTCCGATAAAAACACATCTCCCCCCTGTCTCGGTTATTCTGGAACGTCGCCGCATTTCTCTGTTCGGTCATGTTGCCCGACTGGACAAGGAGGTCCCAGCTCACCAGATCCTTCAAAAGACAGTCAACAGTGCTAACGGCCTCCACCCTGCTGGCTGGAAGTGCCGGAGAGGTCGTCCCCGAAACACGTGGCTGCAACAGGTAGCAGCCTCCCCATCTGCCTTGCACCACGCAGTTACAACTGGACATGGTGGTGTTAATCCGACGCAATTGGCCTCAGACGCCTAAGCGAACATTATTATTATTATTATTATTACATATATAGTAATAATAATAATAATTACAAGAATAATATTGTTCGCTTAGGCATCAATGGCCCTTTGCATCGACCCACCACTGCCATGACAACGTAGATATAGAAATCAATCACTGATGTCTTGTTGTTTCGTGGAAACTGTGTCGACAGTGGCCATTGCGGATATCCTGACAGGAATCAAGTATTTATCTGCTTTGGGAAGGTGATGGAGATCGAGAGAATTTAAGACATCATTCAGGCTGTGAGCACGACATCGGAGACCGGGAAGCGTGGCAGCTGACAGGGTAAAACAGCAGATCGACCAGCTAGTCCGTGGCGACAGGTGAATCACTATTTATGAAATGGCCATGGATTTCAATATGACTCACGGCGATGTTCACAAAATCGTACATGTTGATCTCGGATATAGACAGATGGGTTCCAAGGCAGCTGACATTTACGTAATGGAGACGGTGTTAAATCATGTAAAAGTCATACTAAAATACCTTTTTTTTCTTCTGAAAGACATCCACAAGCTAGTGGACAGGTGGTCTTGTGAAAATGGCATTAATAAAAATGATTTTACTGAATGCCTGTCTCTCTCTCGTGTGTGTGTGTGTGTGTGTGTATACATATATATATATATATATATATATATATATATATATATATATATATATATTCACACCTACGTACACACACAGCACACAAACATATATTCCCAGTTTCCATCTTCAAGCAACGTGTTAATGTTTACATCACCTGTTTTAAGAATACATCTTGAATTTTCCACCCGAAGGCCTTCCCTTCTTGCTCCCTTGGTTAACCTCTATCACGTATAGGAAGAATTTGCAACGAGTAAAACAGCTGCGCCAGCAACACCTATGTACAGGTTACCTCACTAAAAGATGTTTCAAAACTGTGTAGCCTGAATTAGATGAACCCTTTGTTACTCATCAGCCTTTCCCCTATCTTTATATCTATATGCTTATGTTTGTATGTGCATATATGTGTGCGTAAATAAATATATATATATATATATTTATATATATATATATATTGTTCTTATTATTATTAATATTCTTCATTCATTATATATTCTTATATGTATGTGTGTCTGAATGTTCAAATGTTTTCGTGTCTCTTTATACATATGCATGTGTGTGTCTTCATATGCATATATACGCATGTGTGTGTACATATATATATATATATATATATATATATATATATATATATATATAGTCTTAGTCGACCTGTACTTCTACAGGGGGAAGTGCCCATGTACAGGTCCCAGCTTTGGAATGAGCTGGATGTAGCCGGGAGAAGGGTTTCCTGCTTAAGTGGCTAGGCTCGAGCAGCTTAATTCTCTGCTGCGTTGAGACAAGCGCTTACGGAGGGTGGTTAGCCGATGTATAAGTCCATATTAATAGATACAAACACTAGAGAAAAGTATACCCGCAGCCTGTTATGCGCCATCTATGCTGCTCTAAACAAACCGCCTAACCATGGCCGGTGTTATGGCATGTCACAGAGTTAGTCGCCTCTTCTTCCATGGTGCTATTCTTGTCCTTGTCATACACAAAGACCCCGGCAGACCACTGGGGCAAATGAAGAAATTAAACGGGTAAATGACGAGAGAGACTATTATTCTCGTAAGGCAGAGAATGTTTGAGTATCCAGACAGAACACGTGATGAGCTGTTTGACGCCGTGGTGAGATATGTTCAAACTACGATACAAAAATAACAAACTGTGTGCTTCACGCACAGCTCGGATTGTGGCACTTTGCTTTAATGATAAAGATGCTGCCAGACACAGTACAGAGACCAACTGTAGTGGTGACCGTATGCCCCTTCTAGAACGAAAGAAGTTCCTGCAACATTTATGTGTTCCCTATTTGAACATTGTGACTTTTTAATTGTTTCACTCCGGAGAGCTGATATATCGGTTTGCTACGCTTCTTATAATGCTACAGAGCCGATATATTGGCTTGAGCTATTGTCATATCTATGTTTAAACGTTTCTAAATAACAACTTTTGCTATATTTATAAATGTACTAATATTCTTTCCTATAAATTTTGCATTAAAGAAATATGTGACCGAATGTTCAAAATATTCCGGATGGATGAGTTATGGGGGGGGGGGGGGGGGGTGTGAGGAGGGGAGTGCGAATAATTAACATGTATCCATCCTTTCAGAAGTTGAAGTATAAACCTTTCACTATATCCAGTTTTAAGGGAACCCTGAATCTATTTGTTTGCTGTGATGATAACGATGTTGTCAGTCACAGTACAGTATCCACTCGTTTTTTGTCGCGACATTCCTGAAAGGAGTCAAATGCCCCACTCTAGAAACACGCAGTGGCCGATGATCAGTATCTCGAGTGTACGACGTAGATGCTGATCGTCATATATATATATATATATATATGTACGTGCGCGCACATGTAAGAATATTGTAACTGTATGCAAATCGTTCAACTTATTCATTTGTACTCTTTCACATAATATACGTACTTCTGTGTACTCATATTCATCATGTGTTGTTTATCCTAGTCTGCCATATCTGATATGCCGTGCTTTGCAAATTCCTGGCCATTCGCTGGTTAATATATTCACATTGTTGTTGTGATTTGTTAAGTGTTTAGGTTTTTTCTCGTCTCTAATCAGAACCGTGCGTCCTTAACTTTGTTACGTTTTGTTTCTTTGTAGCTGCGGTAATTCAGCCATATATATATAATTGTTTGGTCTATTTTTGGCCTTCCGTACCACCGTAGCTTCGATCATCTTTTACTCTGCCTAACAGTATAACACAACAAGAGAGCTTGTGTAATCTTTACATTATTACTTTATAAAAATAGAGCGTTACTGAAAACTCTTTATTTTTGATGTTTGCGTGTTGAACCATCCTTTTCAAAGTGACGTATAGTCTCTACGATGGCCGCTTTTTAACATCATTGGACTCCTAAGTTAACAGCCAGTTAATTCTTCTGATTGTGTACTCCAGTTCTACAATGCTTTAACATTGGGTCGAAGGAGAATGCCGAACACCCACGCGATCGCCCACAAGGGATACTATGATATAGTAATCGTGAAATTACATTAATTGTACTTCAAAATTATCACAATGCCCGTTGCTTTACAGTTGAGAAATATCCTCACATTAGCCGGCCCCTTCAGTTATTTGACACTGGTCAATCTCTTCTTTGCAGTGGCGTAATTCCAATGTCTATATTTTGTAACGTTTTATATACTTTCATCTGTTCAAACTGATTGCTATTAATTGGTGGTTTACATTTATTTGCTCTCCAATGTATGAAAACAATAATGGGCATTCGTATTCAGAGTAAGAAAGGTTTTACTCTTCATTATGGATTTGAGGTTGAACATTATAAATTGATATTTATCCAAGGCCCTGTAAAATTTAGATACAGATGGTAGCAGCACATATCAATCAATGTTATGCGTGATTTTACTGTTAGTGTATTTGATATTTACGATATGTTTTGTTCAAAAATGATATTGCTTGCTCATTTGCCGATTCAGAGTAAGGCAGTCAAGTATGCTTATTGGAGATCTCACGCTGTTAGTATCCTCTATGGTAGAAAGACATATATAAAACTTATAGATCCGTGAGTCGACGAATTAATACGCCGGATAATACGCCATAATATGTCCAAAATATCTTCATAGTCTAACCTGACCTCCTCATTGTGAAAGGTGGAATGAGAATATTGGTCTAGTCGATTACTAAAATAAGCAAAGTTTGATTTAAGTGTATGCCACACAACTGTTACAGTAGCAATGAAGGTCATATGGGTTCCTCGAAAATGTTTGTCAATTGGTCTCTGGCAAGCAAGTTTAGCCTGACAAGTCATAATTATATTTCTTTCTAATTGCTAAAATAACATTCAGTTGCCCCTCCCCCATTCCCCCCCCCCCCCACCCCAATTACCCAATTAAAATTTTACGCAGCAGTGTTTTTTGTTTTGTGTTTTTATTAAGTCACTGAAGTAATATATGAATCCACAATTGAGTGTTAATATTGCAATTTGTATACTGTCCCTAAACGAGGCCAGCTATATATTGACCTAACTTGAGCAATTAATCATGAAAACCAATTTTATACCATAAACATAAATCTACTAAAAATCCTGAACTTTCTGACAGAGGCTAAATCTGTTGGCAGTGATTAATGCTTATGTTACTATTTCGCATACAATCACAGGAATTTCTTTTTCTTTTAAAGTTGCACGTTTTCATGTTTTATTTTATTTTGATTCACGTCTAAAATTGTCCGACAGTATATATATATATATATATATATATATATATATATATATATATATATATATATATATATCACAAATGATGGAGACCACTCTCTTTGTTCAGCCGTGAGGACAGGCTTTTCTCTTGCTGTGTCCGAGGAAATGGGTTACTTGTGCGGTGTTTTGGACTAAAGTGAGGATGAAACTTCCCTTTCGTCAACCTTTACTCTCTGGTTCTGGGCTACTCTTGGCCAGTGGCAAGACCTTATCGAGACGACTGAAGATAGCACACGATGTAAATTTTCTCAGGATTTACACCTGAAGCCTTTCCTGTAAACATGTATCCAGCGGAGGGGTGATGAAATCTAAAGATTTATGTCGTGCCTTCTCATAACCACAAGAGGTCGTAGGGGCATAACTCACCGTATGAGTGAGTCGGGCATCTCTCAGGAGCAGTATTCAGTCCATTGTAGTCGTGTCTAAATTTCACACACCAAAAACCGACATTGTTTTCAGCTAGGGCGAAGGGCGCCAATCACGTGAAGTTCAGCTGGGTGAACTAGGCCGTGAAACACGACACATGTTTAAGCGTAGTGCTATTCATATAGCCGATGTTCATTCCAGATAATCGAACTGAAGAAATTACAAACAACGAAAGAATTAACCAGTCCAAATGGAAAACAACAACACGCTTCGGTGAACACAAGTGTAAGTCGTTGACTAGTGTGAATTCCAGGCAAATCCCTGGTCTGGCGGCATCCCTAATGAACTAAAACAGCAGAGCAATGTAGATCAGCAGCCGATTACGACGCAATATTTGCTGCTGCATCTATATATATATATATATATATATATATATATATATATATATATATATATATATATATATATGCATGCAGGAAATCATTCATTACATTGTCAACTGTCGTAACGTGACCTCGGCCATATAGCATTCTCCACTTTGTTAATTATATATATCATTGATGAACAGCTAAACTTTCATTTCTCTGCCGTATTTCCTATTGCTGTGTCAACATAATTATATTCTCAGTTTACCCAACCTGTTCACACCCAAAACCACAATTTACGATCAGGTGATTCCTGTTTTTCTCCACCTGTTTTGTTTGTAAAAGTACTTGGAATTTCTATTATTTGCTATGAAGCGATCACGTTTTATTGAATAATATACAGACTTCGTGAGAACGGCTTCACATTTTAATCATTCAAGTTGTAATGAGTTTACTTTCATTAAACGTCCGCTAAAGGAGTATTTCAGAGCAGCATAGCCATCTGGGATTTTTTTTTTAAAGGGGAAACAACTAACAAATCATAGCAGCTGCGATGAATATAAATCGTGCTAATCCGAAAGAGGGTCTCTTGGATCTGGAAATTTGTATACGACTTATTCCGTACTTTTTGAAGAACCTAGCTGTATTGGTGATCTGCCATTACATTGGAGCAAAACATCGAATGATCGTTGCAATACACTCACACACAACTGGACTAATTCAATTGGTTATATATGTTTGATGCTCCACCACCTTTTAAAAAACGCATTTATATTGCATGGCCATTGCTGTGTAAAACACTCACTGTGATTGCACGAACATGCAGTATTTTCACATCTTTCTGAGTGTTGCTTTTTTGCTCCTATTCGGTGTCATCTCAGTCTTCTTTAATCTGACGGATGGTGTATCTGGCGGTTCTCTGTGTTACATACTCTGCACTTCTGCAGATTTATCATGTCTATAAGCTTTACTACTAAACACAAAGAAAGTTTGAACACATTTACGTATAGTTGCCAATAATATGTTGAAACTTCGAAACAGCGAGTTTTTCCTTATATATGTTTTCCAAGTGCAGATAAAAAATGGTTTCTGCAATTGTTAACACAAACACATTCTTCATCTATAGTAGTAACCTGCCTAGGTTTGTGAAGTATCAAACATGGTGCATAAGGCAGAAATTAGTGGGATCTGTGTGATACCACTCTGTTCGGTTCATGTATGTTGCTCAAGCCCATAATCGACACTTTTCTGGAGAGCTTTTCACTATATTTCTCTTTTACTGCTGCTAGATAGTGACCACATACACGCTTGGAGAGAGAGTATGTTGATGTCCATTCTAAGAACATTCCCTGTGTATGTCCACCTTTTTTCTTCTGAGTGATTTAAAAAATGTTGACTGGTGACTTCCCTAACTGTTTTGATGATTATGTATTTCTCCTAGCCAATGTTCAATAGCATTTTATGACACTTATTTCATTTAGTCTCTTTTTAAATGCTTTTGTTATTTTTCAGAAATAGCATCCATAGACGAGTAATGGTAATACGTTGGAGTTTAACAACCTGAGCCTGGTATGCTCGCGCAGTGATTTAAATGTCCTACTGTTCGTTAGTTGGAAAAAGGCACCTACAGCTAGAGCAAAGTAATTGGAACCTTTTCTTAGATGAATCTCCATTATAAGTCATTTTGCTTTCCAGATAATTGAAACTGTTAACTGTTTGTTATATCTCTGAATACAACTAGATAAAAGCAGGTTTGTTGGGGACATTGGTGATTTCCTTTTGGAGGCATTGATACGAAGTCATATCTGTTAGATCCACGACATAGTCGATCTATGTGGCTTTACACATTTTCAGGAATGAAACTCAAGAAATTATCAGGTCATCTGAGAAATCAAGGTCCTCTAGATTCGTACCATCTATCCGTCGTCGTATACCAAAATGTTCGACTGGAACATAATTTTTCATAACTGAATCCATAGCTAAGTTAAATAACAAAGGGGACATAAAACTCCCTTGATCTTTTCCAGTTTCTATGTGAAACCAATCAGTTTTGGCCGCAGTGGTCTAAAAACAGTAATGTGAGTCGTGGTAAAGAGCTGCAATGGTTTATGTACTTTAGTGGAAATCGATAGATGGAGAGTATTTTTCAAAATGTCGGTCGTTGTAAACTATGAACAGTTTTTAAAAAAAAAATCAATACAGTTAAAATGATAAGTTGGTATTGCATTTTTACGGATTTGTCAATAATTGCGAACATGTGGTCAATACAAGATTCATTTGGTCTAAAAATGGATAGATCTTCTTGCAACATTATGTCTATCTTATCCGTGAGTCTTTCTAACATCATACTGTAAAGTGCTTTTCCCGACATTTATAAATATATCATGCTTCGCCACGTATTGTAATCAGATAAGTCGGCTTTCTTTGGTATTTTACCAATCATTTCATTTGTCCATTGCCATATTGGGTTTTCTTCTCTCCACACTTCATTTATAATGAATAAAATAGTGTAAGAACTTCATCATCTTGCTGTTTTTTAATATTTCGTCAAATAATTTCGACGTCGCCAGTAGCTTTGAAATTCTGAAAGTTGACGATGACTTAACCTCCCCAAGTGTAAACTCTTTCCTCGATTCTTTCAAGAGGGGTTTGATTGTTTCATTTACAAAATCAAGAGTTGACAGTAGCCGTGGTCTGTTCAGCACTTTCATCAAATGCTCTGCTCAAAGCCCCAACTGCTCATTTTCTGAAATAAGAAAAATACCCGGTTTCGCTGCAGGCGGTTTATTTACACGGTTGTCTTGTAATCGGGTGTAGGCGTCTACTATTGCTTGCGTTTGCTGCAATTTCAGCAGTTTGCCAGGTTATTGATATACTATCTTGTCTCTGAGATAAATCGATTTCACTAGTTTGTTTAGGGAGGCGTACATCTTTTTCCACGACTGTTAAGTAGCAGGTGTGTCCGCCGCAAGGAAGTTTAGTTTTGCTGTTATTACTTTTGTACATTGTATCCTAGGTGTCATCAATTAGCCATTTCTTCCTTGTAATCCTGGAGTACCCAGCAGCTATTTCTGTCGTATCGTTCACCGCTGATTTAGAACAAACCCATTGGGTATCGATCGTACCAATGGTTAGTTGTCAAACATATTCAATAGGATTTCAACATTATTTTGTATTTTGACATTGAATTCTTATCTCACATTCTCCTGATAGCAGTCTTTGTACGTCGATCTTCTTAATCTTAATCTGCTGTTGAGACTTCTTAAGTTTGAACTAGTTTGGCTATGCACATATTATTTCCGACTTCAGCAAGCATTGTTTGAGTACCGGGTTAGCATTCCCTCTTCGATCCCTTCTCCTTAGCCAGTCTGCCTTACTGCAGCCTGTTTTCCAGGATCACCGCGTGGAGGTGTAGAAGGGTCTTGGCAGCTATGGTTCGCTGGCCCTGACGCTAGCAGTCTGCTATGGGTCACTGACCATTGCAGCTCATGGGCTGCTCAGCATCTTGATCCACAATGCCCGTTATAATACAATTGGTTTAACTTAATGATTATGTAGTGTGTGTGTGTGTGTGTGTGTGTATATATATATATATTAGTTGGTTAGTGAGCTGGCTTCGCATTTGAGTGGTCCTGGGTTCATTCCCCAGTTGTGGCGGAAATATATTTTACAGAACGCAACTGCCCCCTGGTAGAACCAGCCTTAAATGGTACAGTCCGGAGAGTAAAAGCGGAGAGCGGAGATGGCTAACGCACTCATATAGCCGAGCCTTTGAAATGTGAGATCGCTAACAGCTCACGCCTCTACGGCAGTAAAGCTATGGGTTACTTTACTTTACTTTATATATATATATATATATATATATATATATATATATATATATATATATATATATATATATATAATCGGAAATGCCACGAGAGATTCATGAATCTCTATTTTCTTTTCAAGGCTGCATGTGGGAAGTCTGTTTTACTTCAAGGCCGCTACTTAGTGGCAGCATAGTCTTGATCAGATATGATTCTGATGCAAGCATTCAGTTATGAGTCGCTGACTGTCGTTGTCAGCTGATTGGTTACTGCGTCTTCGGCGTTCAAAAATCAGTCGATAAATATCGATATATTCCTACGCTAGAATTGAGAAGTGCCCACTAACAGACAAGTGGCCACTTACCAACAGACAGAAGTATTACAACCGAGAAACTGTGATTCCAACATTCCCTAACCTTGACACCGATTAACAATTACACTCTCGTACATGCGTTTACAAGGTGCTCGCGCCCTGTTTCAAATACCATCTTGAGGCTAGTCTGCCTAGCGAAATAAGCGTGTCTATTTCCCAACTAGTATGCGGTGTACGACGTACCTCTGACGTGAATCACACTAACTTCATCAAATTGCGAGTTTCGTGTGTTATTGTGTAACTATTTCTATTTGTTGACCATACGTGGGGTAATTGGTGTCCCTTACCAGAAAGGAAATAATAGAACAACTGCACCTCAATGTCTGTCGTAAAAGGCTACTAATGAGTGTTGTGCACGTGGTTAAACACTTCCCACAGAAACCAATACTGCAGAAGTGTTACAGCAACCACACATAAGACAAGACACAAAGAAGTTCGCAGAATGACTTGTATTAACACAATTATCAAAATGGCTTTTCTCTACTGCTCAGATTCGTAATGGATTTGGGGTTGAAAGGGGGGGGGGGGTGGTTTTATTAGAAAAAAATGTGGTTTTTTAGCTTCTGCAGTCGACCTACAGTGTGCAGTCTAAGTTAAGATTTTAATCCCGATTGAAAAATATATATATATAATTTAAACGGGTATTGCAGGAGCTTTCCTCGCATCCCAAACGTGCAGTTGAAAGTGAACCAGGGTCCTCCAGACGGTCTTATTACACTTGGCTTCTTCTGGGAATAGCTCACTACAACGGAAGGCAAGTTGATTCCCCACCTTCTTGGCCAGGCTGCCATGAAAGCAGGCCGCTTCCAGTGAGACTTGCGTGGAAGTGAAGTAGGGGTCTTGGACAGTATATTTTCCTTGACCCTGACTAACATGTCCGATCACTCTGCTCTGCCTGACCTTAACTAACATGTCCGATCACTCTGCTCTGCCTGACCCTGACTAACATGTCCGATCACTATGCTCTGCCTGACCTTGACTAACATGTCCGATCACTCTGCTCTGCCCGACCTTGACTAACATGTCCGATCACTATGCTCTGCATGACCTTGACTAACATGTCCGATCACTATGCTCTGCCTTTCCTTGACTAACATGTCCGATCACTATGCTCTGCCTGACCACAAGTGATTCTCCTATCCCCATTACCATTTAATTATAGCTGTTTATAGTTAAGACTGTTTACAGAATGTCAATAATTGTTTCCAAAATATAAATAAAACTTCAAAGATGAGAAGATAAAATAGAATTTGTGTTTAGTTTCTTGACGCAGTTCGCGGACCAGGGACCGAGGTTTCGCCGATCAGGGACTGAGGGATCGCGCACGTACACAATCCCGCGGACCACCACTTTGAGAAGCGCTGATGTAAAAAAACAGGGCTATAGAAACCATCACTTCATGGAGACAAGCTGCATTGAGGACCACTTTCTAATGGAACTAAACAAGATTGATGTAGGTGATGATAGTGATTATGATAGCTTTGAGACAAGCAAAGTTTATGACAATAAACACAGCCGTAGTAGTAGGGGAAAAAAGTGGCTACTTAAGAATATCATCTGTCAAAGTAGATCGGCGTTAAAGGCAAGTAGAATAAAAACACACATGCGGGCTTAGTGGAAAATTGAGATGACCAGTAGCACAGGGAATGGAATGTACCACATTAAAAGATTCACTATGGAATTAAAATAGTATATGGTAGGTCATCGGTATTCTAACCACTGAGAAAAAAACAAATGAAAAAAATGTAAAAGTTGATAAAGGTTGAGTTTAATCAAAATTTGTTAATGGGTATGGTCAGATACCGCACCGAGACGACAACACAAACAAAACCTACGATATGACCAATAGGCTTTCATCAGGGACAACAAATAACAACAATACTGAACTAACAAATCAACATAAGGACAAAATGGTCTACCCACTGGTTTAAAAATGGTCTAACCACTGAGCAGCACCATCCTTGTGTTTGATCTAATCTAGACGTATGTTCTCACTGGTGTATTCCTCGCTTTCATCTATCCATTTATGTTGGCTTTACCTCACCATGGTTGTTCCAACTTTTAAAAGATTTCTCTACTTGCACGATTGTATCTCGTCCCTTGACAGGAATTCCGTAACAGATAAACTGCAACCACCGTTTTAACGAAGTGGTTCAAAATGACGATGTTATATTCAAAACTAGGAGGGTCAGGATCAGGTGAAATAATTTTACCACAATCTTAACTCACGTCCTTATTCTAGTTCATGCAAACAGGTTGTGTTACGGCATCTGGCCGACGAGGTGGGGATCTACGGTGCTATTTCCTTAGTGGTGATCTTGCTAAGGAAGATCGCATTGTACTACATCAAGGAAGACACCAATCGACCTTTTTCAAGTACACCTCGTGATGGAGAAAAAGCAAGTGTAACCCTCCACCAAGAAACCTTGTCACAAGTTAAATTAATTCAGCACAAGTGGTTTCCACAATAACAACATCAGCAGTGTTTTTTAGCTTACATAAACAACTCGCTTTATTAGTCTGTTACTACTATATTGGAAAGCTACTTTATCAACGTGTAGAAAATTAGTGATCTGTCTGTGAATTCAAACAAAAAATTGCAGTCACATTGTAAGCTTTGCCGTTGGAGAGAAAGTGTTAATAATTATATTCTAAAAGGATTTAGCTTTATGTAAAGCGAGGTTCCCAGTTCTTTTCATCGCTGTCTCGCTTTTGCTAATTGTATGTCATGATTAATAATTCAGTTGACTGGATTCCATTTATGTGAGACGCATTAGTTATAATCGTTCTGACGCCCAGATACTCAGTCACTACAACAACAACAACACTAACAATAATATATATATATATATATATATATATATATATATATATATATATATATATATATATATATATTGTATGTAACTCTTGCTGTTTATGTCTGGTCAATTATTTATACATTTGTACTTCGTGACTTTAATTAACGTACAGGATATTAATTTATATATATATATATATATATATATATATATATATATATATATATATATATATATATATATATATTCTTTTTGGTAACCGATCACGAATATGTGTTTCAAATCATTATTATATTTCTTATGGTGTGTACATACTTGTAAAAATAAAGCGCATATATATTGCGAGGTAAAAATAATTTTAATGCGAGAAAAAATTGTATTAGAACACGCTATAGATTCAAAATAGAAAATAATCTAATGGTCAGAAACAGCAGAGAAAATTTTGACGACCAGAAAAATTCAGAACAAATTATGAGAAAATGCAGAAACATTTGCAGAATAAAACAATCTATTATTGTACAAATTTAAAAGCACTGCGTAAATTGGCTGTATTTTTATGTGCTCTCATAATTTTATTTTTATTGTACAAATTTTAAAAACCCAGTTTTGGAAAATGTTATCAGCGTAAAAAGGATCAATATTAATAAGTATATATATATATATATATATATATATATATATATATATATACACACACACACACACACACATATACATATATCATCTTCAGCAATAAAATCGCTCGTAATTCCTTCATTTAAAAAAAACATTGTGCTATTTTGCTAGTGGCATTCTTTAGGCACTAGGCAACTTGTAGATAAAACACTGAGCGTAAATGCGACGTTGAGTTCCCACTCGGTCACTATGAACTGTTCTCGTTTCAACCTGGCAGGAACTCAATCCAGGTCTTGTTCTGGTGCCAGGAATGTGTTACAGTTAAATGCTTAAAATATGTATTAGTTGTAGTCATATG
Organism: Ariolimax columbianus; assembly: GCA_036924085.1. Taxonomy (NCBI): domain Eukaryota; kingdom Metazoa; phylum Mollusca; class Gastropoda; order Stylommatophora; family Arionidae; genus Ariolimax; species Ariolimax columbianus. The sequence goes on along the minus strand of JAVGWX010000013.1, from coordinate 27,618,634 downwards.
TTGTATTTATTTCTCAGATGAAGATTGAAAATAAATGAGAATGGAATAAAAATAAAATGAAGATTTTAAAATATGAATAATGGCATCTCCTTCTTTTATCCATCTGTTATTCTGTGCAGTTATTGTTTTGTTTTCTTACCTACTCGTACGGAATACTTCATTCTTGAAGGATGTTCTCTGATAGCGTGTTTGTAGTGGCTCTTTTAACATCCATGTGCGTACTGAAGATCGTACACCTGAGTACTCCTTGCTTAGAGAAATATAAGGCTTTTAAGCAGACTGAGCAATTTTAGGAGCATGTTACTAAATCCAATAATATATAGTATTCCTTTTTATATATATAATTTTATTAAGCGTTTATACAAATTGTATGGTTTGAGAAACATAGAGTTACGGACTTGATATTGCGTATTATAAAGCCTGGATCTTGAATGCCTGTGACCCAAGCTCAATTTATAGGAGAAAACGTGACAGATCACGGCAACAAGATGAGATGTTGGAGGGTTTAATACTACGATAAAGTTGAGAGTCAAATATAGAATACATATATCACGCTAGAGACAGGAGAGCGTGGACATTAATGGTCGTCTATACCTGTTGGCGGAGGTAAATTTTTATAATGACCCAAAAGTTGTGTCTGGAACTTATTACAGCTCTTATTACAGCTTGCATTATTAACGCAGGTATCTAATGTTGTTGTTGGTGTTGTTATGTAATGCCTGCAATGAGTAAGAATATGTTGTTGTTGGTGTTGTTATGTAATGCCTGCAATGAGTAAGAATATGTTGTTGTTGGTTTTGTTATGTAATACCTAAAATTAGTAAGTATATGTTGTTGGTGTTAAGTAATTCCTACAATCAGTAAGTTTACTATGTTTTGCGTCTTGAAAAGCACGTTAATTGGCCGGTTGTAGTAGCTTTGTTCCCATTTCGGACGTGAAGATGAAGGTGGACCGCAGTCCCCAGCTGGTTATACTATGCTTGGTTTCCACTGCACAACGCTCACTATTACGTCAATTCACATCTCGTCAACCAGACTGCCTTGAAAACAGCCTGTTTGCAGTATATTGTGCTTGGCTCTGACGTGACGTTCTGTTCAGTATGTTGTGCATGATCGAACCAGCATCTCAGTTCGACAGGTATATAATGTAGATGTATATTTATATGTTAAACTAAAGTTAACAATTTTAGAGACTACCGCCATTTGCGAGACTCAATAGATAGCAGCATTAGTAATCATTTGACGTGCTTCCTCAAGGAAATATTGCTGTAAGTGCAGGGTGTACGATTTGACACCTACTACCTTCATGCTAGAAGGCTCACTAACTGTGAAATGTGTTGTGATGACATGCTACTGTTCATTGAAGAAGAAAAGCTGCTGAAGATGTGAACTATAATGTTATTGATGATAATGCACTATTCATCTCGTCACCTATGATTTATTTATGATTCTTCTCTTCACCCATTTTTAAATGAAAATAGATGATTATTGTATTCGCCCACTTGTTATGATAACAGATTATTATTTTATTCGCCTACTTGTTATAATAATAGATATTATTTTATTCGCCCACTTGTTATGATAACAGATTATTATTTTATTCGCCTACTTGTTATAATAATAGATATTATTTTATTCGCCCACTTGTTATGATAACAGATTATTATTTTATTCGCCTACTTGTTATAATAATAGATATTATTTTATTCGCCTACTTGTTATAATAATAGATGATTATTTTATTCGCCCACTTGTTATGATAATAGATGATTCTTCTTTTCACTCTTCTTTGTCGATGATAATATATTTTTTCCTTAATTTCAATTCGTTGATGATGAATTTGTGTCTTCACTCCAACTGAACCATTAGACAACTAACACAGCTTGTCCTTTTTAAGACGAGAACTGAATATCAACGAGAATAAAAATTACAGCCAATTGAAAAGTGTGGGGAAATGAATAAAGGAATGGTTCCTGGTTCTTTATCTTCCCATATACGTTTTTGGTTTACCGAAGTAACCCAAACTGAACTTTTCTTTTGTTTAGAATAGTTTTTGTTTTATCTAGCTATAATGGTTAATGGTATATTCCTTGGTGTACTGAAGAAGTACATAGTTTCTACTCCAGGTTCGATTCATCTTATAGTCCATCATTATTGAAACGGACTATTACACTGTACCGAGGAAGGTTGACCTCGATTTTTTTTGCTGTAGTGCGTTATGGGCTTCTAATGAGGTTCACCATTACCAGGACGGTAGTGTCGATTTCCCCTCTCCCCCTTGGTTAGGCTCGTGAAACAAAGTAGTTTTCAAATGCATGGCTTTGACTTGAATTGGGGTTTGACTAATGATAGCCCTTGCTTTCTTTTGATTTCCTTAAGAAAGAAATACCCATATTTTTATTTCCGCATCATGAATATAGTTGTGTTTATAGCGTTTTCATTCATATCTCATCCTGCTTAACTACGTTTCTTACACAGACCAAAAAGAAGCAGTCTGGCCCGTGAGAGCGACCAATGTTTGAAAAACTGTGGGAGACCGGAGAAAACCTGAAACGCAGTCTTCTTCGTGAACCTTACCGGGCTAGAAGCACATCATCGAAGAAAAAGAAGAATTTAAAACTCAAAGTATGTTACATACTCATTAATCTTTTAACGTTTATGAATTATGTGCAATGTTAGGAGTTAGTGAGCCCTCGTCTATAGTGGGTTTACCATAGTATTAGTTGTCTCTAACGAAACACCGTCAGTTGTTAGTGTAGAAGCTGTCTTATTCTGACAACTGTTATACAAGGCACTCTCCCTTAAATTATTTGTCAGCGTTAGTGAATATGGATAGTTTTAACATCACCAAAGAGGACTAGAATGACGCAAAAGATACGAAATGAAGCTATAGACAGAAACAAATTATATAAATACAAAATAAATATGGGAGCAAATATTTAAAGTACTAACGTTTGTTTAATTAACACAAAATTAAAGAAATGGGGGAAACGAGAAACATGAATAATGGCACACGAAATACATAAATGTTACCGAAATGGCATGAAAATCATACTAATGAAGAAATGAAGCGACAGTGAAAAAATGATATGAAAAATAAAGAGGAGGAATGGGCATAACAAATGTTCTTCTGTGAATTGTGAATATTGCATAGGCAAGATACATATGGCAGTAGTAATAAAACTGAATCAATGGCGTATGCATATTCAAAGGAGAAAAATAAATCAAATAGAGAATGAAGGGGTATCAGAAACATCGATAAACACCTTATGTTGTAAGCAAAACAGTTCAACGTGACATGTACTTAACCAATATCCAATTTAAACAGACGCAGGAGTTCAAGTTCTTGGAAAGCATCTTACGGAACAAAGAAGGAGGCATGATGAAAATATTGAATATCTATGCCTGGCAACCTCTTCTGTGATTTATCAATCGTCACCACTTCTAAAGCACACGAACATCCGCTTGGTAACTAAACTACACACGATAAACAGTATAATTAAGTCAAATCTTTGCTACCAGTGTCAAACTTGATCTAATCCGAGGCATAGAAGGAGAAAATTACTACGTGTGAAAGAAATGTTTGAGAGAAACCATCAATGCCACCAGGAAAGAAAAACTATGGAATGATGACATTATAAATATTGTGAGAACTGCCCCTTGTGATAGTACACAGCAAGACTGGAAATACGATGACTTTGTCATCTCATGACAATGAAACTTGATTCACTCTCCCTGCACGCATATAACACAAGTGGGTTTGATGACATGGTATGAGAAAGTCCAGGTGGCAGATAAACGGCATAACAGAAATCCTCCAACAACACTGGCTGACAGTGATAGACGTAACATACTTTGCTTAAAGAAGAACATCTCAGTTACACACGTCGAGTAAGAGCAGGTGGACAAAATGTCCAATACAGTAAGGTGAACAGGAGCGTCTAAAAGCAGAAACCAGAGTAGTTGTATCTCATGCTTTTCGTAGTGAACGTATCGGGTTCCATCCCCGGTCTCGATAGGTTCCAGTTGACCTATTTGGAAGTGCTACTTCGCGTTATACGAAGCGTGTTCAAATGAAACCGGACCCAACTGCACCAAGTGAACATACGTGTGATGTGCATGATGACGTTACTTCTGATGTAAACAGCACATACCAACCGGCAAGTTTGCAAAATTGCATTATCCTTCGACTTATAGTTTCCTCGACATACCGTTAAAAACATGGTCGCTGTGATACAGAATTCGTCCACAGTTGATAAGCAAGCAGTGTTTCGTTTTCTTACAGCTGAAGGATGTCGACCAGTTGACTTTCATCTCAGAATGCAGGTGGTGTATGATGACAAAAGTGTGGCAGAAGTAAGCTCCGGCGACGGTCCACCCGAATTGATACATCAATGTTGGCGATGCCATCTTCTGACGCAACAATATGCTCCTGACCTGGTCTCGGAAGATCTTTCTTTAACTCACGTCCTTCTTTAAACATTGTTGTCCAGTTCTTCACTGTTGTCTTAGATATACTTTTTTCAACATACACTGCCTGCATTCTGCGATGAATGTCAACTGGTTGACATCCTTCAGCTGTTAGGAACCGAATCACCGCTAGCTGATCAACTCTGGACGGATTCCGTATCACACCCGCCATGTTTCAACGGTCTGCTGAGGAAACTATAAGTCGGAGGATAAAGGAATTTTGCGAACTTGACGGTTGGTATGTGCTGTTTACATCAGAAGTGGCGTCATCATGCGCATCGTACGTATGTTCACTTGCTGCAGTTAGGTCTGGTTTCATTGGAATACGCCTCGTAGTTAGGAAGGCAACTCAACAGTAAAAAGAACTAGCTGCGACCCTTACAAAAACCATGAAAAACTCAGAAATGGAAAAATTAACTCTCTAATCCAAGACAGACATATCTGCTGTTGAGACCACCTTTACTTTCACAAATGAACAGATTCAGACATAACAAGATATGGTACGAAAATAAAGATATTAAATGAGCCGTCAGTGCTCCCATTATGTGTAATTATTAGAGAATAGGAAATTATTATCGCTCGCCTCCTTACAGAAAGCTTGGCGAAAGCACTCGTGTAATACTGGTTTTATTTACATTATGAGGATGTCAGTCCCATGAACAAACTTCCTTAATCAACTTTGACAAGATTCTCAGAAGTGTAGTGGCCCAATTGTTTCATCTTGCATAATGGGTCACATTATAAGCTAAAGGAACAATAATACCTACTAATGGCAAATGTTCTAAAAGAGATCTACATTAAAATGAATGTAACTCTTATTTGGCAAATCCTCAACAGCAACAACAAAAACCATTATGATGGTTGGAAATGTGAAGGCTCTATTTGTGTAACAGGGGAATTTGACAAGGAGCTTAATTTACGGCCTTTTACCTCCTATGCTGTGTGTGAGGCGCTGGTGAGAAACGTAAACTTTGTTGTCTTGCCTGACTAGAAAACGTCAGACAGTGCATCTCCAGAATATGTTTGATAGTGTTGAGACACCTTTCTCTCGCTTCCTGCCAGACTTAAAGTGCAAAGGTGTTGTGTTGTATGAGGGTCGAACTACATTATGGCCCTGGTCCAATGGATGTTATTTTCATTGGTGAATTATATGTAAGGCGATACTCGGGGAAATATGAAAACAGCCACCTTAACCTTTCATTAGTTACTCACATAATCACTCCTCTTCTACCTAATGGTGTAGAGTTTTCTACCTTACTAAGTCACTCCTTTTCTACTTCGTGGTAGAGAGTTTTCTACCTTACTCCTTTTCTACCTCGTGGTGGAGAGTTTTCTACCTTACTCACTCCTTTTCTACCTCGTGGTGGAGAGTTTTTCTACCTTACTAAGTCACTCTTCTTCTACCTAACAGTGTAGAGTTTTCTACCTTACTACGTCAATCCTCTTCTACCTCGCGGTGGACAGTTTTCTACATTACTAAGTCACTCCTCTTCTACCTAATGGTGTAGAGTTTTCTACTTTACTGACTTAGTTGCGTTGCTCTTCTTCCACTCTAGGGTGTTGCGTTTTCTACCTTAATGACCTAGTCGCTCCACTTCTACCACCGGGATGGAGAGTTTTCTATCCTGACTTATTCCATACTATTCTTCCCTTGGATGTAGAGACACCGTCTGACCATTATATCCTTTGTCTTCCTCTTGGCCTTGTCCCTGTCTAGCCTTCTGTCGTATGTTGTCATAGCAGAGCTGTTTGGGTCGACCTCGGGAAATGGATTCTTGACGCTTTTCTTCCTGTGACTTCAGTGGTACAGTATTTTCTTTCATTCTGCAAACATGGCCAAATCATCCCAGTTGAGATTACTGCACTTCAGTCCGCTTGGGCTGAACGTCCAGATCTTGGCTTCATGCATGTCGTAAATGAATTTTAAAGAGCATTAAATTGTTGAAGGGTAGAACTGATATGTGGCCAGGTGAACACCTTGTTCTTTGTTTACTCCAGGTAGAGCATTGTACCACCACAACAGCTGGGTTTTTTTTTTTTTTCTGGAATCCTGCGATGTCACTTAATCAGCAACTTTAGTGGTTGTTTTTGTAACAATTGTATATTTTCCCTGATGTTGCTAGCCATATTCACAACTTTCATCAGCCACCACGTGCGGCATGTTGTTTCTAACAATAGTTCTGTTCTGTTTTCCCTAGTGATGGACGAAGGAAAAGACCTGACGGGAAATGGACATGTGTCTAATTTATTGTATTTTCAATTTAACTGTGACTAATTTTTGAAATGTTCAAAAACTTTGTAGACAATTAAGAAGACTAAGTATTGACATGTTGTTAGATCTTCATGCTCAAATATCTCAAATGACACGCACCAGCATCGACGTGGCGTAGCAGCTTGTGTCACGACTTGATATCTTACCCGTAAGTAAGGTGAATCCATTACAATACGTATATGCTTAGATTGGTTGCACTGGACCGTATGGCACAAAACACTGAACAACCGTAGGTGCCAAAAATGTTTAGGTGCCAGGTAACAGATGTAGGCGCTAGGCGTAGTGCTGGATGAAAAATTCCTGTGCAACATGTTTTATATGTTTGGGTGAATTGTTTCTAAAAATATGAATCCTTAATGCGCAAATATCAGTTTATTTTCAAAGCTCAGTTCAGTTCAGTGCCATCTCCGCATCGAAGTTCGGCTGCAATAGATTTCCAGTGTATTTCTTGCCGTAATTGTGCAATCTGAGATACGTTTTCCAGTCCATATGCTAATGTTATCCACCCACCTATAAAGTTGTCTGCCTCTTGAACAACTGCCTTCCACCGTACCCTCTGGTCTTCAACAAGGAGGTATGGCTTATTATATTTATATCACCAAAATTAGGTAACTGTCTAACCCTGACTTATGTCATTAATTCTCTTTTCACCCCCAACTTTTTCAATACCTCAAAATTTGTTTTCTTTTCTTTGTAAGAAATGCGACCCAATCTTCTATTTACCCACATTTCGAAGGCTTCAATGCTCTTTTCCAACTTGTTATTTATTATCCATGTTTCTGCGCCAAAAGTAGTGACGAGTATATATAACATCGGTCAATTCGCATTTTCTGATTTATCTGTTTGAATGTCAGTATGTGTCGCATGTTGTCTAATAGCTTCTTGGCCATACCTATACACTTTCTGATTTCTTTTTTACAGCTGCCATCTTCCGTTATTATATGACCTAGATTGGAGAAACTGTGTAACGGTTCAAGTTGTTGATCTTTTATTTTTATCTGCATAAATGGTTTCTTGTCACTTTTTTCTAATTATCATAGTCTTTGTTTTCTTAATATTTATATTTAATCCAAACTCTTGACTTATTGTGTATATTGTTGTCACAAACTCTTGACTTATTGTGTATATTGTTGTCACAAGCTCTTGTAATTCTTGCTCAAAATAATACAGACATATTTCTGCTCCTCTTTATACGCACATCACTAAACTGCTGCGTAACATGACGCCGGCATTCTGATCCTGAAAGTCGGTGATAGGTGTACGCTAGAAAATGTATTGTTGATAATCCCTTAAAGTCTTGTGGGGAGGGGGGAGAGAAATAATTTATATTGGTGGGGGAAGATTATGAGAGTAAATACAACATTGGTCCTGAAATGTTAGGAGCCACTGCAAGATTTCTAGGTTTCATGACGACCTGGATTTGTCCTGTCCTGAAGAACAATGCATTGCAAGAAAAGAAACAAGCTGAACGAGAGGTAATACTGGAAGTTATGGAAAATCGTGCTCGCCTACTCCTGCCCTTGCAATAAGCAACACATTCATCAGTAAAATAATAACTATCATTATTGTATGTTTAAAATCTTAGAGACTCGCTTGGTGTATTTATAAGGTTGTGGAATATAAGCCGCTGGTCTATGCATTTGAGACAAAGTGTTCTGCCTGAGTTTATATTCTATCCCAGAAAGAAAAACACCGAGGCATTAACCTCTTCTTCAAACTCTATGAAATTTAGCTTAACTGTTTGGCTGCTAGCCCATAAAAAGTATAATAGAGTTCACTAGATAGAAGAAGAGATATGCAGAGAGAGAGAAAGTGTGAAAGATACACCACGCAGAGGAAAATATGTAGAGAGAGAGAGAGAGAGAGAGAGAGAGAGAGATGTATACTAGATAGCGAAAGAAATGTGAAGAAAGAGACGTCTACACTAGATAGAGGAAAATATATAACGAGAGAGAGAATACAATATGTAGAGGAAGCTATGGAGAGAGACATGGGAGAGGGGTAGGGGAGGGATGTACACTGCGTATAACAAGAGACGTAGAGAGAGAAAGAGGAAGAAAGAAATGTAAAATTTGACAAAGGAAGATATGAGGGGAGAGAGATAAAGCTACATTAGATGGAGCAAGATATGTTGAGAGAGAGAGGTAAAGAGTACATTGGATGGAGGAAGAGTTGTGTGGAGAAAGATGTAGATAGAAAGAGAGAAGAATACACTAGATAGAAGAAGAGATGTGCAGAGATAGAAAAAAATGTAGAAAGTGAACATACTAAATAGTGGTAGAAATAGAGAATAGATAGAGAGGAGAGTGAGAGATAGAGACAAAGAGAGAGAGAGAGAGAGAGAGAGAGAGAGAGAGAGAGGAGAGAGTGAACAGACATTTGACAAGAACTGACGCAGAATGGTTGATATAAAAGCTGAAATAATGAGTGTAACTTAAGGATCGTTCAGCAGGTGGCACCCAGAGCTAGCTAGCTGACGTAGATACATTGCAAGCTGATATACGATAACATCAGTTTTACAGGTTTACAGCTTTTGTGGTGCCAAAAGATGAAATATATAGACGGTTGCTAGTATGCGATCGTGTATGTTGAAAATATACGATGGTAGATTTCCCTTTGTTTTTATAATTGAATCCATGAAGGGTCCAAAGACAGATAATAACAGGGTAATGGAGAAGGTGCAAAATTGATTATAGGTCACACCAAAAAACTGTTTTCTAGAGTGCATCGACAAGCTTGTGGACTGGTGGACCAATTGATGTTGCCATGCAAGGAGTTTATGTCGAAAAATAAGCCACAAAAAATATAATGAATGTTTACTCTTGTAAAAATATTATTCATAAAATTCTTATTGTTTAATGACTATTCCTCGTAACAACTTGGTTATACTTCTCTGCATGACTACATCATTGATATGACCCAGACTTCCTGCGCCGAAACCGTCTGAACGCTAAAGCCATGCTAATATTTAAGACGGAAATGAAGAATTTGGAAAATGATGAAGGCACTTGTGTAAGTCACGGAAAAAAAGTTTTACTTTTCATACAAATAAAATAGAAGCTAGAAGTCACTAAAAATTGCAGTGTGCATAAACTTGTGCATTTACATTAAATATAACAGTTAATTGATTAACTTGATTAAGATAATGAAAATATCCCAGATGCACTGAAAATATGATTTCCTTAGTTACCTTCCGTACATGTAACCAGATACTTTTGAAAATGTAAGGTTTGTATGTTGCGTATGCACGTTGTGTTGCCATGCTATGATTACTTCAGACTAGTAACTTAAGATGGTTTCTCGTGAATTAGACTAGATAGGTAGTGTATGAGGGTAGGCGACGTAGTTAGATGGTTAATTCCACTTCTAACAACCCAATTGTTCTTGGTTCGCATCATCATAGGTGTTTCAGTCTCTGTAGACCATCCGCGTGGCGCCCTAGGAAATAACATATTAGCAATCCTTTCATTAGTAAATCCATAAATTGCGAGTTTGAGTCGGTTACACTGTGCTATTAAGCGCCAAATACAGTACGGCTGGCGAAGAATGTGATATAACAGACTAATGCAGAATAAATTGAAAATTTAATTTTAATGTTCTGTTCTAAATAATTTAACTAGATGCTGCACCAAATATATGGATCTTGAATTGTTGGAGATCACTAACAATTGAGCGTTCACGCTTAACTGTCAACACGTCTTTTACGAACACATACGAAAGACAGGAATCACAAAACACTAGTTCCATCTTTATGCATTTTGCTTTGTAACATCGAGAATGTGTTTATAGAACTGGCCTCTGATATCCATTTTGTTGAAGATATAAATCATCTGAATACGGTTTGTTGCATGGTCTACCATAGCGGGTAAACTTGCTGCAAATTTTAAAAAAACAATTCAGAGGTCCAGTGTAAATATGATAATTTATTCTTTTTAAAATTAAGTACACACAGCCTCAGTCGTTCGTCCTCAACTACCCGGACTCAGTAGGGAGACACAGTCAAGACGACTGGGCAGAAGGGGACGCATATTTTTCTAAAGGTTTTCTTCCGATGTCTTTCTTGCGATCAGGCATCCCCCAAGGCAGAGAAGGCAGAAAATTAAACCGCTGAGACAATAGCTTCTTCTCAATTGTTCTATACCTTAATAATTTGGCATGCCTGAACCCCACAGGAGACAGCGGAGGAGGCCCATCAACTTGTGATGATGTACGGGAACCAAAAACAAAAGTTACAAGCAGTTTTGTCTATGGAAACGTATTAGACATCTACAATTCGTGACGACGTCATATGCGTTTTACGTCATGAAAATGCGCATTGCTCTCTCTGGTCAGCGATGGTCATTCCGGCCATATCATCAATTTCTTTTTAAACAAAGTACACAACTGCACATATCTTGACAATAAGTACTGACCAGACGCGATATAAAACATAGATTGTTCTTTTTAATGAACATTGGTGTGGCATATATCCCTGAAACCAACAATTCACTATTCTTAATCAAAGTCCCATATTCTCAAATGTGTCTCATAACCTTCGACTCATTCATTTCATTCTGAGATTTTAAACTTACAATTTGATAATTTTTCCAATGAAAACAAAATAATTTCCTTATTTTTCACATGTTTTACAACTCTGAATTAGTGCCAGGCTCTCGTTTTCTCTAGACCTCTGTGTCTTATCCTGCAAGGAACGGCTTACAATAACAGTGACGTAATTATTGTACGCACAATCTTCTTTTGTTTTTGTTTCTACAGAAAAAAAAGATGCTAAAGATAGCGTGAACAAAGAGACGAAAACAAATACTGTGCGCAGGTTAATAGATAAGAAATAGCATCGAAGGCTAGCTAAGGTTGCAAATAACGTCGGTGGAGACTTTTTGCTGTTGTTTGTTGTTTAAAACCCACAATGAGTAAGTTTACTCTTTTGTACTTGGAAAGGTCGTTAGGTGGCGGATTGTAGTTTCTTTTCTAACAGTCCAAGCGTACTGATGAAGGTGGAACGCTGTCCTCCGGGCCGTTGTACTATCCTTCGCTTCATCTGCGTGACGCTCGCTTCTACTGTAGTCACGTCGATCGACATCTCGTAGCCAGGCTGCCTTGAAAACAGCCTGTTTCCAGGGAACTCTTCTTGGAAGAGAGACAGTGGTCTTGGTCAGTAAATTGTTCCTGATCCCGACGCGACGTTTTTGTTTGTATGTTGTGCCTGAACGGACAAGCGTCTCAGTTCCCCTCGTAGAGAAGTGAAATGTAAAACCACTGTATGAAACGCAACAGCTCACGTAGAAAGAATGTAAAACAGAATACAAATGTACGTACAAGCACGCAGATATAATGTTGATGGGGAGAAGTGTGTAAACGTTCAAAACAATGCAGACAGAATACGCATACATGCGCTAAAGCATAGTGTGAAAGCGGAGAATTAAGATAAATGTAACAGTAAACAGCAATAAGAGTGTTTGGAACCAGCAGGAGGAAGATTGTTAGCAAGAATATTCTCTGATTGCTTTGAGATAGTATCTTATCGCGGGCTGTAATATTCACAAGTCAACACACGTAGGGAGATAGACACAGAGTCCATCAAGATTTGCTTAGAAGTGATTTGTACGGAACAGCCCCAAGTCTATCAGCCCTGGGTATACCACCTAGCGGCAGATCACTGATAGAACATCTTCGTGTTATTTGTTTAACGTTGCGGGTCAGGCTCTATACTGGTTCTCTGACATTCCGTTGGCATTCCCACACTGAATGATTAAGCCACGTCTTTCAATAGTAATCGTAGTCGCGTAACAGATCAACGAGAAAATCGGGAAAACCCAAAGTTAGAGAACTAATGAGTTTACGAAGTGAGCCCAGAGCTTCGACTAACACAAACACAATATGCTTTCGGAGCTCATAAATATTTTTCTCTTTGCTATCGTACCATAGTACATTAATCCATAGCGCAGATTGTCGTCATGTATGAAGTGTTATAAAATGCTGTTACTCTGGCGGTTCGCCTACGAGAGAGGTGGTGACCATATCATTCCTTCGTATGCGCTGTATTGCATCCAGCTACGATAGACGGCTCCATGATCTTCATTCCTCCCAATCAAGGATGTGCATGCCTATCATCGCCGCCTACGTCTTAGACAATGGTACCAAAACAATACCAACTCTTGCTCTTTTCCTGACCCCGATGACCCTTTCTCCAGCTATTCCCATCGTAAATCTGACTGGACTCCTCCTCCTGGCCGATCCCGTGCCTTAGACCTCTATATTAAAACTACTCTTCGCGATATCAAGGCCTACTGCCCTCGGCGCTTGCGTTATTCGAACATTTCCCATACCGAGGCTTGTGCTCTGGCTAGCCTTAGTCGGCGTAGGGATCTCGTGATTAAACCTGCTGATAAGGGGGGAGCAGTGGTGGTTTGGCGCAAGGATTTATATGTTCAGGAGGGCAGTCTCCAACTATCTGATCCTTCTTTCTATAAACCGCGCGCCGATGATGCCACTGTCCGTTTTAACAAGGAGGTCTCTACCACCATCCTTGATATGACCAAACGACATCTCCTCCCGAAGAGCGCTACAAACCTCCGAATCTTTGACAGTTGTCTGGGTAAGCCTTCTTTCTACATGCTGCCTAAAATTCATAAGCCTGACAACCCAGGTCGCCCTATTGTCTCTGCCTGTTCCTGTCCCACCGAACTGGTATCAGACTTCCTGGATAGTGTCTTCCAACCTATGGTGGAGAGTCTTCCCACATTTCTTAAGGACACCAACCACGCCTTAACCACTTTGTCTACCATTGTCCTCTCCCCTGACCATACCTATCGTCTCTTCCTACTTGATGTCTGTTCACTGTACACCTCGATCCCCCACTCTGATGGTTTATTGGCCCTCCGTTTCTTCCTTGACCGAAGGGTTAACCCATCCATCTCCACGTCTGCCATCGTCCGTCTAGCAGAACTCGTTCTTACTCTCAATACCTTTGAATTCAATGGCCAGTTCTTCGACCAGATCAGCGGTGTGGCTATGGGCACCAGAATGGGCCCCAGCTACGCATGCCTGTTCATGGGTCACCTGGAACACTTGATCTGGCTTCAATTCCAGGGCCCCTTTCCTTTGATGTATTATCGATACATCGACGATGGGATTGGTATGACTGACATGTCGGAGAAGGATCTCCTCAACTTTATCGACTTTGTCAACGACTTCCATCCCTCGATCAAGTTCACGTCTGACATTTCCCTCACGTCTGTCCACTTTCTGGACATCACTGTCTCTATCTGCCCTTCAGGCCTCCCCACCACTGTCTACTACAAACCCACTGACGCTCACAACTACCTCCTCTACACTTCCTCCCATCCCCTATCCTGCCGCGATTCGCTTCCTTTCTCCCAACTCCTCCGCCTCCGACGCCTATGTCAGGATGACGACGACTTCCTTCTCAGGGCCCACGAGATGCTTGACTTCTTCCGCAAGCGACTCTACCCTGAGACCACTCTCTCCTCCGCTCTTCAGCGGGTTCTTCTTATCTCCCGCCAAGACTCCCTCACTCCCACCCGCCGTCCTCCCTCTGACCGTGTGAAACTCGTCCTCACTTATCACCCTCACAGCGTCTCTGTCCGGGATATCCTATTCCGCCATCTCCCTATCCTTCACTCTGATCCTGCCACTCGCGAAGTTTTTCCCGATCCTCCCCTTGTCGCCTACAAGCGTGACAGGAACCTGAGGGACTTGCTGGTCAGTAGTCGTCTACATACCAGCCCTCATAGCCTCCCAGGCACCAGGCCGTGCAAAAATACACGTGGCTGTGTTACCTGCCCTCATGTCATCCTTTCTCGCTCCATTACCTTTCCTAAGGCTGAATTCTTCATCAAAGAGGGGTTCACATGCAAATCTCGTAACCTCATCTATTCCATCATCTGCCGCCAGTGTGGTATGACTTACATTGGGGAAACTGGTATGGAACTACGGGAGCGTTTCCGCCAACACCTCAACGACATCCGCAACAGCACTGGTTCCCCAATTGCCAGCCCCTTCAATGGTCCTGAGCACCGGGGTATGGCTGACGTCAGTGTCACTGGTCTAGTTTCGTGCTTCTCTGACGATCGTCATCGATTCGCCCTTGAGAACAGACTTATCTCGAGTATGGGCTGTCTCCAACCACATGGTATAAATATCTTCCATAGTTTTTCTTAAACCCTCACACTGGCCCCCATCTATTTGTCTTCCTTCCCCCCCCCCCGCCCCCCCCCCCCCTTCGCCTCCCCCATTCTTCCATCAGTTCTCTTCCCCCCTCTCTTATATCAATATCACGCCCTCCCGGCTTATATTGCCTTCTCATTGTTCTCCTATCTGGACCACTATTTGGCCACGCTTGGCTTATCAGGCATATTCCGCCACTTTTTGTTTGACCGCTCCTATTTCAGTTTCTATCGAGTACTTGGCACGACCGGTCGCTTAGACAGAAAGCGTCTCCCACCTGAAACAGATGAGTTGACCATTTTTTCTTATATGTTGATTTGTTAGTTCAGTGTTGTTGTCCCTGATGAAGGCCTATTGGTCGTAACGTAGGTTTTGTTTGTGTTCTCGTCTCGGTGCGGTATCTGACCATACCCATTTTTAAATTTTGATTAAGCTCAACCTTAATCAACTTTTACTAGTTTTTTTTCATGTTTTTTTCCCATGACCATATCATATCATCGTTATCTTGTCTTCTAAAAAATTAGAGCAGTCAGATGTCCTTTTACAATTGTTAGCTTACTATTTTTCCCCGGATAGGATGGCATTCGGTTTCGTACATATTACTAGTACTTTAAGCAACATATTTCAGAATAATTTAAGAAATACTAATTAGAAAATGCTTTTTTTATTAAAAATTGATTTTTCCAAAGTAACATGTAAAAAGATATTTTACACCAGTTCTGCTTTTTTTTTACGATCATCCTGAAAAGAATGTTCGGGATCAAGATGCGGAACAGCGCATGTGCTGCAGTGTACAGCGACCCATAGCTGACTGCTAGCGTCAGGGCCAGCGAAACATAGGTGCCAAGACCCTTCTACACCTCCATGCGGTGATCCTGGATAACAGGCTCCGGCAGGGCAGACTGGCTAAGGAAAAGGAATCGAAGAGGAATGCTAACCCGGTACTCAAAATGATTGCTGAAGTCGGATGTGTTGGACCGAAAGGTGCAAATATCGCAGTCAAGCTGTAAACTACGATACAACACATTCCGTTCTCTGGACTACATTCTGCTACTTAAGCCCTTTCAGGGCTTGGTAGTGCGAGATTGAGAACGAACGAAGCCAAGCCATGCGAAAAGAATGTTCTATAACGCTATGTTACAATTGATAAGAATGTTCTATAACGCTATGTTACATTTGATAGCGAGGCTGCTATATCTATGTCTTTCAGTCCGACACGTTTAGTTTCACATTCACATTATCCTTGGCGTCATTCAAAAAGATATGTCATGTGCGAGGAAGGCAAATATATTGTGTATCTGATCATATGATGTGCTGTACCAGAGCGGACCTCTATTTTTTGTCAAATTATCTCGCCACTACATAGGTAGGCTACCCTGTTGACGTATAGCCATAGACTACCAAAAGGTCGTTAGCCATTTTTTGTAAGGCATGCGTATGAAGCGTTTCATCACGGCAGTTTTGTGTGACAGAGTTTGACTTCCTTGTTCGATCCCTACACTCTCACCTAAGTAGCAGGGATGCAGTCTGTTTCCAGGGTCGCCATTTGGAAACGATACGGTCTTGAACATATTTGGTTCGCTGACCCTGACACAAGTAGCCAGCTAGTCACAGACTGCAGTCATCTTTTTACACTACAGCTTCGGCCTCTAACGAGAATTCAGCAATCATCTAAGGTGATGGTGCTGTTCTCCAGTTGCCAGATTTCGAATATCAGGATCAGCGGTACAATGTAACGCAAAAACGTTCAGTCCATGACGGACACATCCGCTTGATCGATCTCGATTTCGCAGACGACGTCATCAAACCTATTTCAAACTCTCGGACCTTGACAAGACCACTGGAAGACTCAGACTAGTCAGTTCATCTAGGCCAGCACATTTCCTGGAGAAAGGTAAAGATTCAAAGTTTGCAGTAGTCTGCCTTCTGCAGGGATCACCGTCAACGACAATCTTGTCTTTTTTTATTTTACGTGTTTGTTTCACTAGTTTCTACTGGCGGAGGAGCCCTTATTCCACCCTAGGCCGTAATCAATTTGGGCGATATTATGACACATAAACCAGTGCTTGGATGTATGTGTGCATCTATATGTACCTATGCTAGGTTTGTGCACTCACAGAAGCCAGCCGAACCAAAGTTCAATGGAAGGATCTCACCCTGAGTGCGCGTGTGAAAGTTGTGCAAGAGTGTGACTGTAGGACAGGGTCAAACGAACCAGAGTGAAGTAAGAAGAGAGAGGAAGGAGATACTAATCCCAGCGATGACTTTATCTACGCGGACAGCAGACAGACTGTTGATGCACGAAGTAACTCGAAGGATCAGCCTTACGCCTTCATCCACGAACTCTCTGCACATACTCTGGACCCAACAGAAGTAATCCGTTGAAACGGGAAATGAAGCTGTTCCTCTATATATCTTGTCTTTTATTTCAATCCTATTCTACATGTCCGAAACCTGGAGGTTCTTACAGGGAGACCAGAATGATTTCGAGTCTTCCACGTGGGCAACCAACAACTATCGTTGGATTGCTTTGTCAAGACAAGGACATCAACCCCAAAGTCTCCCGACAGACACAGCTCAACGCGGGATCGATGTCACATCTATTTCTTCGGCCATATGACTCGCCTATCTTACGACGTCCGGACTCGCCAGTACTTACATCTGTCAATGGAAATCAGGGGCGGCAAAATTCCTACCGATGTGCACATGACCGCCCGTGCAGCACCTGGCTGAGACATTTTCCTTTACGTTCCTTCTGTACTGCACGCTGCATGGGACATGACCTGGTTGCCTAGACGGATTACTTGACTACAAAACTTAACTTATTAATTTAAGCGATGCTGCAATATCTAAGTCTTTCAGCCCCCGTTTCTAGATATCATATAATTTTGTATCATATTTGATGTATTGTTTCTAGAGCTCTTATTATCCCGTATCAAATTTAGTATAGTGTTTCTAGAGCTCATGTATTCGCGTATTAAATTGTGTATATTTGGGGTATTGTTCTAGAGCTCTCATATTCCTGTGTCATATGTAGGGTAATATTTCTAGAGCTCTCATATTCCTGTCATATGTAGGGTAACATTTCTAGAGCTCTCATATTCATGTCATATGTAGGGTAACATTTCTAGAGCTCTCATATTCCTGTCATATGTGGGGTAATATTACTAGAGCTCTCATATTTCTGTCATATTTGAGGTATTGTTTCTAGAGCTTTTATATTCCTGTCACATTTGGGGTAATGTTTCTAGAGCTTTAATATTCCTGTGTCATATTTGGGATAATGTTCTAGAGCTTTTTTATTCATGTGTCATATTTGGGGTATTGTTTCTAGAACTTTTATATTCCTGTGTCATATTTGAGGTATTGTTTCCAGAGCTCTTTTATTCCCATATCAAGTTTAGTATACTGTTTTTAGAGCTGATAATTCTTTATCCCATTTGGGGTATTCTTTCCAGAGCTCTTAGATTCCCATATCAAGTCTAGTATACTGTTTTTAGAGCTTATAAATTCTTTATCCAATTTGGGGTTTTGGTTCTATGATCCTTTTTCAAACCGTGAATGCTAGTCCTACATCGGCAGGTTTGGGCACGAGAATTTCATGGTATACCTACCAAGTGTTTCAGAGTCTTCTATCATAGAACCCTTCAGAATGCACTGTTAGTCACAGCTGATGACACACTCACAATGAGGCAGAGCTCGTATTCTCGTCCTTAGAGTAACAGGACTCTTCCGGCAAACACAATTATGATAAAATCTCGATCTGACTGACCCTCGAAGCATATCTTTATTTATCCAGTGGGACCGTGGACTTTAGGTTGAGAACCACCGATAATTTACGGAATCCCAGCTCTCGTCTCTAGGAGTTGAAAGCCTGGGTGGGAGGGGGGGGGGAGGAGGAGGAAGTGTATGCAGAGGAGCGGTTAAGTCGAACAAGGTCACACCACGGGCAAAAGCAAAGTGGGTGTAGGCGGACTCGGCGAAGGTGTTAGTGCCATTTTACAGGCACCTGCTTTCACCAGGGCGTTCTCGCTGCTTCTGGAAATATTCGATGTCCAGGTTATCAGTTGGCAGAGACATCTTACTCTGCCGTTGTCTGGTGAAACTTAATGCCGATAATTTGAAATTATTTTTTTTTCATTTTTTAAAGCGTTATCAAATTAGGAAGGAACGAACACTCGGCATTTTGTTTTTCTGTAGCTATGTTACCTGTACCTCTCCACATCCGTTTTAGTGCAAGTTGCTTTCCTTTGCAAACCTACCTTTTTGGGAGCGACAAGCTTCAGCCTACTCAGCTGTAAATGGGGACTCGACTTATGGTAGAGACGGCAATACAGAAAAGAAGGAAACTGTTAATTCCATATGACAAAAGCTGTGACATTAAACAATCCATCTTCGGGAGTGTCTGAAACGGTACACCCTCTATGTGTACATTTAGTAGATGGTATGTTTTGTTTTCATTTTGCTGAAATCAATGTTTAGTCTCGTCTGTGGAGTCTTCTGTCCCAAAATGGTTGTAGCTAGAAAAGATAAAGTTCTCCCATTCGATAGTTATTCTATTTTGTGTGGTCTTCTGTTCCAAAGTTTCTGGTGTGGCTTCTGAAACGCCGAGTCCTTAGCATATCTGCAATCAGTAACTCCTTTGTCTGTAATCCATTCTTGATTCTACCCATCATGCAGTACGATCCATGCTGTCGTTCTGATCTTATGATTCAAAATCTGTGCCCGCATAATTCATATTCCGCTTGCACTCATCCTTGTACCGAAGTAGTTACCTCATAAAGAAGATCCTTTGGTATCCTCTATCCTCCGAGTGTGTACCAGCCATCGGAACCTTTGAAAACTAAGCACAAAAAAGACATTGACATTGCCTATTATCTCTAATATCTCTGCGTTGGTAATGTTGTCCTACCACTCGACTCCCATGGTTCTGCTTAAGTTCTTTATTTAAAAGCTGTTTAACGGCCTTTACTTGTACATGTAAGTAGCCGATGTTACACCGCCATATAGAAGGGTGCTTAGATCACAGATCAGGGAAAAAAGAGTTGTGCCAGAAGGAAAATGCTTATCAGTTCGATGTTATCAAAACGTAAATTCAAATGTCCTACAGGTATTACTTGGAATTCTGGTATTCAAACAGGTATGTTAATGTATGTTGCCGGTAGCCGAATGCTTCGACTATATGTAGTTGGTATTTTACAACTTCCTGCCACTTACTAGGCTTGGGTGAAGATAAAAATAATGATGGTAGATTTTTTAATAGAATTTCTGTCCGGGTATCTGCCTTTAAGCCAACTCTTTTCTATTTCTAACTGCCAAGGAAAATGCAATGTGCTCGACACTGAACTGAGTCTGACCTCACTACTCAGATATCAGGGAAATTGTTTCCAGAAAATACACGTGAAAAAAGCAAGGTCTTCACCGTAATTCGAACTCGCGACCTCCAGCACTCAGGCGGACACCTTACCTCGAGACCACTGAGCCCCCTTGCAGGTGTTAGTAGATATTGTAGATATATGTAACTGGTTGTATACAGACTCTGCAGGGGCTTCTAAACCAGTATAAAAACGTCAAGTTAAGTTAAGTTATTAAAGCAGTATGCATTATCCGGTACACCTATTGTATAATGCAATACAGATATGATAGTAATTTCAATAACATTGTATCAATCATGCACTCAAAACAAAACTAGCCTAATAAAAGACATCTGAGCATTTCGTGAAGGGAATCCGTGGAAAACAAACAGGCCAAATCAAAATATATCATTAATAATAAATGGAGAAATTTGATAAAAACTAAAAGCAACAGATATGCACATGACAAATGAAAGCCAGCATCCAAAGCATTGGCATGTTCGGGGGGGGGGGGGGGGAAGGGGGGGGCCTTGAAAAAGGTAGATGGAGTAAATAAAGGTAAACGTTGCAACATGATTTAAGGAAAGGAGGGGTAGTATATTACAACTATGAATAAACAGCACAAACATAGATCTGTTATAGTTGAAAGTTGCAAAGCAGAGATTAGTTGTCCATCGAAGGTAAAAAACAAAGAAGGATTATGATTGTAACAAAAAAGCCTCGTGTATATATATATGAATCTAAGAAAAGAAGATAAAGCAGCTGAGAAAGGAGAAATGAAAGAAGATGCAGGATATGATGAAAAAGAAAAAGATGAAAGCTAACAGGGGAAGACGAAAACTAAAAGACAGGTAAGAAGAAGATGCAGTAGAAGAGGAACTGAAAAGGTCAAGTAAGTTGAGTGACAGGAATAAGCAACAGTAGCAAAAGAAAAGTTAGCAGACCGATGAAAGAACAAAACAAGCAGATGAATATGAGGAAGGGAAAGTAAAAGAAGACGGACTACAGGAAATGTAAACGGATTACAAAGAGAAAAAGAAGCAGAGAAAAATAAGATGACGAAGAAGAAGCAGAAGAAGAAGAAGACGAAGAAGAAGACGAAATATTATTGTCAATCTTGAACTGGAAATATATGAACACATTAAACATAGCTTCAGTTTACAAAGGTGAATAGGATATAGTCGACTTGGGTTCGTCTAGCTCATTAACCGTTTATTTTAGTTTGCTGTCGGCTGTTATTTTCGCTTGTCTTGTCTTTTATTCAGTTGATAATACTACTCGACACTTGATATACACAAACTGCTGAGTGCAGAAGTCACAAGTGGTATTAAAGAAAGTTCTAGAAAAACTACATTTTCTTCTTCCACTGTTCCTCTAGAAGTTATCCACATTTGTTTTCCTTAATCACTGGTCGGGTATTGTTTCTCTTCTTCTGCTCGTGTTTTTATTATGTCGGTACGTGAAATCAGTTCTATGGATAAAGAATGATGTAGTAGTTCTTCAAGGCTCCCAAATAACGTTGTGTGGATATTCGCTGCAGAAGACTAAGTCCTCATTTCAGAGTTGCCTAAACAGCTTGTATGATTCAAACATTTAATTCGGTCCTGCCTGGGATGATTATGAAAGTCGCGTCGGATAAAAATTACTTCCCGCATCCCTCCCCTGCCTCACATGCAAAATTGCTCTCTTTCGTCTCCTTCTAACAGGCGTATCTCTTCACTCAACCCATACCACTTCTCTTAAAACGTCCAACCTTTCAATATTCAACAGGTCCATCATCCTAACCATCTCTTCCCTGACCTTCAATAAGCCATGTTCTTGCTGATGTAAACGGTTCAACCCTTCTGCTTTTTTACCTGCCACACTGTCCATCTTTTCCCCTTCCCAACCAGCCATTTTCTTGCCGATGTAAACGGTTCAACCCTTCTGCTTTTTACCTACCTCCCTGTCCATCTCTTCCCCGACCTCTAACAACCTCATCAAATCCGTCTCATCCCCATCTCATCTCATCCAATCGTGTGTTAGAATAGTGTCTTCTCATACATATCGATGGTGGTGTGAGACAGGAGAATTGACGGCTTTCATAATTGTTCTGAGCAGTGCCTCGTACCGTGGTGACACTTTTATTTTTACCACACAGAATAGGTGTTTATATAAGTAAATATTCAGCGATATCAATGCATATGGTGGACAGACATACGTTTGAGCAGTGCTTTTCAACCTGAGTGCTGCCGAACACTAGAGGGCGATTGTAGCTTGCTGGTGGGCGGTAAAAGAATAACCACATGTATTTAAAACACAATCTGAGGAAACTACGGCAGCATACCAGCAATGCAACAAAAGTGAGAAATTTGAGAAGGTGTGTTTTTTTAAGTGGCAGCATACGGCTGTGAAAAATGGACAGTTAGTCAAAACCTCGCGGAAGAGAATCGAGTCCCTGAGTCGAAATGTTATTAAAAGGTACTCCGAATATCGTGGGAAAAGAAAGAATACAGACACTCGACAAGAGTTGGGCACATAAGAGAACTGTTTCAAAAATTCGAAAGACAAAACGATCTTCAGAGAAGGATAATGTACGGCATGGTGCTGGGAAAGATAGGCAAAGTCGACCAAGAAGGATATGGCACCAAGATGTCATGAACTGCTTGGGTATGACTCTGGAGCAGGCTGGAGATTTAACAATAGATCGAGTTTCTCTCAGATGAGCTGTCATGGGAGTAACGTTCTGCAAAGGACATCATACGATGATTAAAAACATCCAAAATACCCAGACTCAGTAGCCGATCGAGGAGTTTTCTTCAATTTAGATTTTAGTGGGTGGTAAGAACAATTTAATGTCGAGAAAGTAATACAAGTGGTCGCATATTTAAAATGGTTGAAAAGCACTGCGTTCGAAAAATAATAGAGTAGATGTTCGGATGTATGTGCTGCATGTCGGCGTGAACACATGAATGATAGAGTAGATGTTCGGATCTCTGTGCTGCATGTCGGCGTGAACACATGAATGATAGAGTCAATTTTGGTATGTGTAAGTGGCTATTCCGTCCCATGTGCCTTATTCTAGTGTGAAACAGCATCGCTTGATTTGCTTGATCAAGGTAGTGATGCTGTCTCTCGTTTGGTCAACGCTTCTTATGACTTAAAAAACTGTCTTCTTTCTACAAAGTGATTACTTGTTCTTTTTGCTCTAGTATTGCTTTTTTCTATGATAACTTGTCTTTAAATTTTTGTTCTAGTATGTCACAGTGATCGTATCCACAAAAGCATTACTTTTCCTTTGGTCTTGAATTCGCCTAAAACTTTTTTTAACACTCTTTGACAGTTTATCATTCTTGAGAGTTTGCAAAACTGACATTGCATCTTTAAGGAATACAACTTGTCTGTATCTCTTGTTGTGTTGTTGTAATTTTTGCAGGAATGCATAAAAATTGTTTTTAAAGACTGTTTTTCAAACCCAAAAAGGCTGTTTTACACTAAACATCCACATTGTAACGAAATTACCCAATTTATGGCAGATTTTTGTTAGTCTATGGGGAAAAAATTGTTTTGGCCTGTATAGCCGAAAACAAGCCATTTTTAAAAAAATTCACTGATTGAATTGAATTGGGGCTAACGTAAGATTTTAGAATGCATGCTACAAATACACTTGTTTCAATTAATTTCATATTTTATTATAAATCTATTGACATCAGCAAAATATAAAAGACATGATTTTAACTTAGCTTGCATTAATATATTACTCTTAGCCAGAAAATCTACACCTGATTTTTTTTTTGGACTGCCAGTCGCCGGCGGCCTACAAATAGGACATTAAAGTCTGGACATAGCCAGTGTGTCCAAGAATTCCAGTTTCCAGTTTCAGTGTCACTAGATTTTCTGTTTTGACCTGGAAATTGAAACTAGGATTGCTTTTACTGTTTGCTTTTTCAATTTTCTTAAATATCAACTTACCAATGATGGCGTGGAACCATTTCAATATTTTCAATGATTCAGTTATTCATTTAACCAGAATCTGGAAGGATAATATCTCAGCAAGCCAAGTTAAAACTCAATTTTGAAATGATCAAGACTAAAGAAAACTGTAATACTGCTTTGATTGTTTAAGAAAAGTGTAAAGATCATAAGATTCTAGTTTGTCTATCTTTTTCTTTGATCTTGTAGGCGTTTAAAAAGATAATACAATAGTACGATTACGTGACCAGGGCGTCTGACGGCCGTGTCCCTGCGGAACAAGACTAACGTCTGGTCAGGTAAAATATACTGATCAGACATGCAAAATATACTGGCCAAAACCATCACCGAGGCTTCGTCGTAGCCTCCCTGGAAACGGGCCGTTTTCAAGGCAGCTTGGCTAACAAGATAAGAGATCAACGTGATCCTTGTGGTAGTGAGCGACATGCAGATGAAGCCAAGTATAGTACAACCGCCTGGATGACCCCGGTTCACCTTCATCAGCACACTCGGGATGTTAGGCAAGCTACTGCAACCCGCCATTTGACGTCCTATTCAGGGCGCACACAAGTGCAAACCTACTCGTTGTAGGCATTCGAAATAACAACAACAATGGCCGCGTACCAGCCGGCCTTCAGTTCTGTTGGGAAGGTGCCGATTTGTTGTAGCTAGGTATTGCGAAGGCGGCTCCGAGGGCGTCTCCAGGATAAGAACCGCTTCTCAACAGCTCCCACAGCCTGCCGGAGCATCTCGTGAGCTCGGACTTCACGAGGGAGACCGGCAACATGACCGAGGAGGGAGAAACTATGGCGATAAATCGTTGAGACAATGTCTGCAAGCTGAAGACATCGAACTATTTCACTTTTGGAAATCAGGTGAGAGTGTGTGTGTTTATGTATGGACGTGTGTCTGTCTGTATATGTGTTTGTGTGTGGGTTAGCAAATTCGTTTTTGTAGGGGGTAGACGAGATGACCAGCTAGAATTGGAATAGGTGTCTCTAAGTGTGTTTATATGTGTGTTGATATGTGTATGTGTTTGGGTTTGTGTGTAGATTAGTATGTGTCTGAGGGAAGTGTGCATGTTAGTGGAGGGAGAAGGGAATGGGGTGTTGCAGGTGTGTTTGTTTTGGCAGCATTTTGGTTCTTGTAAGTGGAAGAATGATTTCAAACTTATAACGATCTCAGTGATATGTTTGTGTGTGTCTGTGTGTGTGTGTGAGAGAGAGAGAGAGAGAGAGAGAGAGAGTGTGTGTGAAATGTGGAACGGGATGTGTGGAGGGTGTAGGGGTAAACACATAGTGCCAGCGAGATTGAAATAGTTAAAGATAAATTGAAGAAGGAGGAGGTGGAAGATGTGAAGATCATGAAGTTCACGTACATAATTCAACAAATGGGATTTGGTAAATGGTAAATCTACATCACGGGGTAGAAGAGAAGTGACTAAGTCAGAAAGAAGGTTTTTGTAAGTGGTACCTCTGCATCTAAGATAGAAAAGGAGAGTCTTCTTCTTCTTCATCGTACGCTGTTTACATCGATATTTACGTTGCACTGTTTTATTTTGTTAAGCCTGTGGCTCGGTGCATCCGATTTCAACATGCGTTTCTGTAGGGTTGCCCTCCTTAGCCTTTGGCTGTCCAGAGCCTAACTGCAAGGCAGCAGTTGTATTTGGTCAGAGTTGTCTCTCTTGGGAAGTTGTCTTGCAGGACTATCGAGTCTTCCCTACTCGTGTCTATAGGGTTTGGCAATGATATGATGGACTATGTACTAGTTTGTACTATCCCGGAAGAGAGGCAGTCCAGTGTGACTTTGGCCCCGATCATCACGTCCTGCCAGAAACGTAGCATATGCATGTGAGTGAGGTATCTCTTTGCTCCCTTTATTTTCTCGGCTCATCTGCAGTGATGGTACGCCTAGCATTCCCCGCCACCCGGGAGGTTGTCACAATAGGGCAGGAGGTGCAATGTCCGCTGGACTGCATCTCTTCTGCGTCCATTGGGATGACTGACAGCAGACAGAGGCAAAGAGCGAGGCAGGAGTGCATTTTGCCAGGTGCATTTCTGCGGCTCGATCGGACCGGGCTGAGACGCAAGCCCCAGCCATGTCGTAGCCTCCCATCACAGCGGTGCTGAGATTTAGGGCGGGATTCTGGCTTAGAGGCGTTCGGCCGTAATCCCTCAAATGGTAGCTTATCAGCCAAGCACGTGGACCAAATGTCAGCGACCTGTGATTCCTCTCGAAATAGTGCATTTGACCAGGGGACAAGCCTGGTCTTGCACGGAGATGTTGTTCGCCTGGGGAGCGGACATATCTCATGGTCAAGGGTTGAGTCTCAGCAGTTCGCAGTGAGGTAGCTGATCTACTGCTTAGGGCACCCCGACCGAGAACTAAGTCTTCTACAAATGGTTTCATACCTCATCGTCGTATGGGGTGAATATCGAGCAGCTTCCCGCCCGCTTTGATCAGCGGACGGCAGAGACCTAATTCTGCGGCTCGACCGGGCGGGGTTGGAGCGGGGGCCCCAGGTCCCCACCATGTCGAAGCCTCCCTTTGCATTCGTGCTGAGCTGCTTTTGGGCGGGATTTTGGCTTAGAGGCGTTCGGCCGTAATCCCTCACCTTGTAGCCTCGCGCAGTTGGCTTATCAGCCTAGTACATGAACCAAATGAAAAGGAGAGTCTAAGTAAGTAAGTTTTCGTAAGAGTTACCTTTGCATCTCAGGTAGAAGAGGAGAGATTAATTAAGGTAGAAGAGGAGAGACTAAGTAAGGTAGGAGAGGAGAGACAGAGTAAAGTAGGAGAGGAGAGACAGAGTAAAGTAGGAGAGGAGAGACTAAGTAAGTAGAATTTGTAAGCCGTACCTCTATATCCTGTGGTAGAAGAGGAGTGACTAAGTAAGTAAGCAGGTTTCTGTAAGTGGTAGGATGTCAGACAGCAAGAGGGGATCAAGATGCTGAGCAGCGCATACGCTTCGGCGGCCAGCGACCCATAGCTGACTGCTAGCGTCAGGGCCAGCGAACCAAAGCTGCTAAGACCCTTCTGCACCTCCACATGGTGATCCTGGATAACAGGCTGCAACAGAGCAGACTGGCTAAGGAGAAAGGATCGAAGATAGAATGCTAACACGGTACTCAAAAAATGATTGCTGAAGTCGGATGTATTGGATCGAAAGGTGCAAATATCGCAGTCAAGCTGTAAACTACGACTCAACGCATTCCGTTCTCTGAACTACATTCTGCTACTTAGGCCCGTGTCAGGGTTTGGTAGCGGGAAATTGAGAACGAACGAAGCCAAGCCAAGACAGCAAGAGAGATAATAGGTGAGGGTGCTTATAGAAAGGGGAGAGAGAAAGTTTGTGTGTGTGTGTATGTGTGACACCAACTGGCAGATAGAGAGATAGAGGAGACGGAAGGTGTTAAGAGCGTGAAGCTGCGTATATATTGTAGCACAGGGTTTCATGGAAGTGGAAGAAGGCCAGACACTGTGTGTGTGTGTTTTTTTGTTTGTGTGTGTCTGTTGTGTGGGTATCTGTTTGTGTCTGTGTGTATGTGTCTGTTGTGTGTGTGTCTGTTGCGTGTGTATGTTTGTTGTCTGTGTGTGTGTTTGTTGTGTGTTGTGTTGTGTGTGCGTGTCTGTTGTGTGTGGATCTGTGATTGTCTGTGTATGTGTATTTGTGTGCGTCTGTTGTGTGTGTCTGTTGTGTGTGTATGTCTGTTGTGTGTATGTGTGTATCGGTTGTGTGTTGTGATGTGTGTGTGTTGTGTGTAGATGTGTGTGTGTCATTTATGTGTTTTGTGTGTGTGTGTATGTGCTGTGTGTGTGTAGCAAGTGCCGAGAAAGAGAGAGGAGAGGTGGGATTTGCCATCTACGTGTTTATAGCGGCACACAGTCTGTTTTAAATGGAAAGGAGATACGAGATGTTTACGTGTGTCTGATAGAGAGTGGAAGAGAGTAGGCGGGGGATCGGGTGCGAGAAATTTTTGTTTTAACTCGTAACGAAAAAGAAGATTTGGTAATTGTGAGCCCTCATACATCATTGAATTGAGTTTAATCTACAGTTTAATCAGAAATTGTGACTGACGTGCGTAAACACTAGACTACAGCGGGTATATCATTCGCAGACCTTCTTCTGTTAGGACGTGAAGGTAGAACAAACAGGTGAGTGTCGGAGAGGACACGTCATGATTTGATCTAACATGAAGGCAGATAGCAGATATGTGTGTATGAGAGAGGTTGTACAAGGTTTTTTTCTAGTATGAAGGTAAAGCAGACATTGTTAGGAGAAATATGGGGTATGAGATTTCAAAATTATGAAGAAAGAAAAGACATGTGTTTAGAAGCACATTGGTCTGATCAAAAATTAAGGTATTGCAGTCAGCAATATTCCTAGCTTGAGTTTCGTTTAATGGGTACTTTTAATGAAATAAGCGGAAACAACCTGATGTATAAAATTACATATTTAGCAAGATACTAATCAAGGACGAGTATCAAAACTTCCAGACAAAGAATCGAATCCTTCGAGTCAAAATGTTACAGAATGATCCTCAGAATACCCGGGACAGAGAAAAAGACAAATGTAGACATTCGGCAAGAGTTGAGCATAGAGGAGAACTGGTTTATCAATTCCATTTTGGCTAGAAAATGCAAATACTCTGGTCACATCAAGGGACACAACGGTCTCGAGAGAACAGTGATGGAAAGTATGGTGCCAGGCAAAAGAGGAACGGGTAGACCAAGAAGACGATGGCACCAAGATATCCAGGAATGCCTGGGCTGACTGTAGCGGAGGCTGGAGTTTTGGCAAGGGAATGAGTTTATTTCAGACAGACTGTGATGGGAACGACGTTCTATAAAGGACATGCTACATGATGATGATGAGCAATACACACTGACAGGTCAGTGAGATAAATTGGCAAGTTTAGTGAGGTAAACAGACACGTTTAGTGACATAAACGAATACAGTTAGTGAGATGAAGTAACAAGGAAACCGAAAATTTTTAATGCGTGAAACACACACGATTAGTGAGATAAACTAACAAGTTTAGTTAGATAAACGGACAAGTACAGTGAGATACAGTGAATTCTCATGTGAAGTGGACATATTCAGTGAGACTATTTTCACTCTGAATTTAGCAAATTAGTATCGCTACATATACGTCTACTACATTTGTGGACCTTAAAACTGTCTCTGTTTCCGCTTTGTTTTTTTTTTATTCTCTTACATGTAATCTAGAATAATTTATTGATTTCTTGCTTCTGTTTTCGCAACATCAGACGCAAAGTACAGTTTATCCAAGGGTGACTGTGGTAAAGCGATAAGGCTTCTCAAAGCGATTAACGGAAACGGCTTGAGTTCGAGCCCGGCAGATTTCAAGCGACCCGTGCTCTCAAAGAAGTTAGGACTAGAGTGCCTCCATTCTGAATTACCTCCAGTCGTTTCAACGTATTGTCTTGCCACTGGCTCAATGTAGCTCGGGACCAGAGAACGAGGCTGATGACCAGTGCACTATAATCAAAATATAGGTTGATTTTCAGATTGTAGAGCGACTCTCTATTGAGGAGACTTAGAGCTGGCATGCTTCCTGTAAGAGCACGGCGCACGATGACTTTTTAGCCGACTTCTCACATGAGTCCCTGGGTGCGGCAAGGTATGTAGCGCCAGGATTGGTCTATATAGCCATATGAGAACACACAGCGTAGCACAAGTCTGATGCTGGCGCGATATTCGCTTGCGAGGGTCTACTACAATAATCAGGTTCAAACCAAGACCCAACGAACCTCAGACGTCTAACGGAACTTATTATTATTAACCACAACATGCCCAGTTTGACAGACCGGGCATGTGGTGGGATTGTTAATTGTATAACCCGTTCTTCCAGTCGATAAAGTGAGGGAAAATTGTCGAAATGTCCGCGGGAACTTCGTATTCGTGCTTTGTCCACACTTTCAGCAATGATAGGTACTGAGCAGACATAGGTACAATCATGTCGGTTCTATGAACCATTTTCATTTCCGTATTCATTGATCTGTCTTTGTCATACTTCTTTAAGTCGCTATCTACCTCTCTAAGTACATCGATCCAATTATATGTTACAAATATGTGCTTGTATTCACATGTATGTCTACTCCTTTCCCTCTCTCCCATTAATATAACTCATCAATATGTTAATCCCCGCCTCTCCTAACATTGTTTCATCTACCAGTCGTTCTCATATTTTCCTTCATTACTCTCCGACTCTACTAAGCCTCATCTTTCTTGCATTCTTATCTCTGTCTCGTTACTCCTTGTCTCTCCTAGTAGGACAACTAATATGGATATATGTCATCCTCATTTATCCCTCTGTTACTATCTGATCCTCCTAGCATCAAGCCAAACATATCTATCATCCTCATCTATCCCTCTGCTACTCACTTCCTCTCCCAGCATCAAACCAAACATCTATCATCCTCATATATCCCTCTGTTACTATCTGCTTCTCCTAGCGCCAAACCAAACATCTATCATCCTCATATATCCCTCTGTTACTATCTGCTTCTCCTAGCATCTAATCAAACATATCTATCATCCTCATGTATCCATCTGCTACTCACTTCCTCTCCTAGCATCAAACCAAACATCTATCATCCTCATATATCCCTCTGTTACTATCTGCTTCTCCTAGCATCAAATCAAACATATCTATCATCCTCATGTATCCCTCTGCTACTCACTTCCTCTCCTAGCATCAAACCAAACATATTTATCATCCTCATGTATCCCTCTGCTACTCACTTCCTCTCCTATCATCAAACCAAACATCTATCATCCTCATATATCCCTCTGTTACTATCTGATCCTCCTAGCATCAAACCAAACATATCTATCATCCTCAAATATCCCTTTGTTACTCACTGCTTCTCCTATCATCAAGCATAACATGTCTATCATTCTCATATCTCTCTTGTTGCTCTTAGGCTTTCCTAGTACTAAGTCGTATCTGCCTGTTCTAATATACTGCATTATTGCTTCCAATTTCTGCTAGTTCAAAATGGCTTCTGTCTCTATCACAACTCATCACTGCACGCTCCATTTTTTCAAAGTTTCAGAACTCATCTGTTTCTCTTAAACCTCCGCTCGTTATGCTTCACTCTCTCTGTTACTTTCTCTATCTCTCTCTTTCTCGTTCTCTCTATTTCACATACAAACTTTCACAGTATCAACCTATTACGTCTTTCTCTCTTTCTCTCGTTCTTTCTCGCTCTCTCTCTTTCTCTCTAGCTCTCTTTCTCTCTCAATTGTCTGTCCTTCATCTTCCACGCTTCTCTCACAATCTTTATTTCTCTCCCCTCTCTCACGCCTTCCCTCTCGTCACTCTTAACTCTTATCAACACCCATCAACCGATCTCTAACTTCCTCTCATACCCCTCTTAGCCCTGTCCAAACATAATCTAAGACAAACAAACAACTTGACATGGCGTCATTCATTGGCAGATACCAACAAGCGGAAATGTCAGTTCCATCATGGCCACCTTTTGTATAACTCCTGCTGGTTCTTCACAGCTGCATCTCCCCAGGTACCTATATCAGGCACTACTCACGAGCGCTAGAGTCCAAGCCAGCACGAGAATCCACTCATGGCGCATGGAAACTCAAAGTACCAACAAAAATGTCAAGAAATGTCAGAAATATTGTCTTTGTCTAAAACATTGCATCATCAAGTATTCACTTTCAACTTATGTACACATCCATTATCTGAACATTTTTCCAGAATGAGTCCTGGCTTTTCTTCATCAACTTCGTGTTCATTTTATTTGTTATCTACTTCTTTCCATTTTCCTTCTCCATCTTCCTCCAATCCTCTTTCTCCCATTTCTCCTTCTTAATCATCTTCTTAGCCTATTTATCATTTTCATTCTTTACTTTTTCTCCTTATCATTCTTTCTTTTTACTCAATCTTCATTGTATTCTTCTTCTTCTCCTCCCTTATCGCATTCCACTGTTTCTTACCCTTCACCAGTCATCTGGAACGAAGATGCATCTGGGAATGAGCAGATAGCCCCAGTGGCCCATAGCTCGCTGCTTGCATCAGGGTCAGTGACCCATAACTGGCTGCTTGCATGTGGATCAGTGACCCATAACTGACTGCTTGCATCAGGGTCAGTGACCAATAGTTAGCTGCTTGCATCAGGGTCAGTGAACCATAACTGGCTGCTTGCATCAGGGTCAGTGAACCATAACTGGCTGCTTGTATATGGGTCAGTGACCCATAACTGGCTCCTTGCAATAGGGTCAATGACCCATAACTGGCTGCTTGCATCAGGGTCAGTGACACATAGCTCGCTTTTTGCATCAGGGTCAGTGACCCATAACTGGCTGCTTGCATGGGGGCCAGTGACCAATAACTGACTGCTTGCATCAGGGTCAATGACCCATAACTGGCTACTTGTATATGGGTCAGTGACCCATAACTGGCTGCTTGCATGGGGTCAGTGACCCATAACTGACTGCTTGCATCTGGGTCAGTGGCACATAGCTGGCTGCTTGCATCAGGGTCAGTAACCCATAGCTGGCTGCTTGCATCAGGTTCAGTGACCGATAGCTGGCTGCTTGCATCAGGGTCAGCGACACATAACTGGCTGCTTGCATCAGGGTCAGTGACACATAATTGGCTGCTTGCATGTGGGTCAGTGACCGATAACTGGCTGCTTGCATGTGGGTCAGTGACCCATAACTGGCTGCTTGCATCAGGGTCAGCGACACATAACTGGCTGCTTGCATCAGCGTCAGTGATCCATAGATGGTTGCTTGAATCAAAGTCAGTGACAAATACTTGACGGAGACTCTATTCCGCCCCTGGAAACAGACTGCAACCATGTAGCCTGAATAAGAAATTATGCATCGAAGATAGAAGGCAAACCCAATCCCATATATGTCATGCTGAAAACGGATGTGTCGTTGGAGAGGTGCAGATATCGCATGATCGCTCTAATCTACGACACAACGTCACAAACGTTGCCGAAGAAGAAGTTTTATTCTTTCGTATTCTAAACTTCATCTCCTCCTACTTCTTTTTTCATCTTTCCCATTAAAATTCATATGGTTCTTCACTTCCTTTTCTTCTCTGCTTCTACTATTTCTTCTTCTCATGCATGCTATTTGTGAAGTAAGTAGCAAATCCTTTCCTACAACCGCCATCCTATTTGGCTGTTATCCATTTTTTGGCCAAGTGTGCAGTACGGTAGGTTGCCATTACTTTCCGTAAGTGGAGGAGCAAAAAAATTAATATGTCTGCCAAACTGGACACGAGCGTGATTCGAACCCGGTGCGTTGGGATTGTGAAACGAACGCTTCACTCCTAGGTCACGCAGCCTCCTAATTTGTGAAGACTTTACGATATCTATTTATGCCACTAGTAAAAAGAGTGCTAAAAGGTTCAATTTACAAGTCATTCGTGGTGGCATATAATGAATAAGAACACGCTATGACATGTATATGAGACTGTCCACTTTTGTTGGATTTTAATATGCGAATAGCATCTGCAAAGGAAAGCTTAATGATTTAATCTTCGCTGTAAGATAGATTTGAATTAAATTTAAACATACCTGTAGAAGAGTTGTTTGTCTAAGAATCTTATTTTCAAAAAAATGGTTTGTTGAGGAACTTCTATATTCAAAATAATGATCTGCAATTGAATTTAGGTTCAAAATAATGGTTTATCCTGGAATCTTATTTTCAACATTGTGGTTTGTCATGAAGTTATTGATTCAAAACAATGACTTGTTCTGGAATCCTAGAGTCAGAACATGCTATGAATTCTCGGTGTTATTTTTTTAAATGGCTTGAAATGTAATATTATGTAAACAAATTTATTTCACAGGGAACATTGATTTCAAAATAATGGTTCGTCGTGGAATATTAATTTTAAACCAAATATTTGTTGAATATTAACTGAAAAATAACTACACGTAATTTAAAAATCCTGACTGCAAAATAATGATTTGTCACTGGAATTCTACTGTAAACTATTGGTTTGTCATTGTGGCTGCCCTCGACGACTTAAAAGTTTTGAATCGTCACTTCTATATTTTCACTAATTATTCCATAATTTTGACTGCGAACTAATGTTTTCTTGACGGACGCATTCAGATCTTCCAATATTGACATTTTTGGCCTGCTGTAATGGTGGCCATATGCTAACTAATACATTAAATAATTCTGAGTGTACTAATCTGGTCCAGGTTTGTTTGAAATAATTTATCAGCATTAAATGTTTTAAACTGCTACTTAATGTTGCAGATGCATTGTTGGTTTATTGCTTCCTATGAGTTCAGGAAATATGTGAATGTCTGCACAAATATCCACATTAAAATATTTGTTGAGTTTTATTTTTTAAAATTTTTTTTTGTTTTTTTTGGAGGTGATTGTGTTATGTAATAAAAAATGTTCCGTCTGTTTCTTGAGTAACTCAAAATGTTTACGTTTAAATTTACCAAAACAATGTTACCTACAAAAAAGTCTAAGTCGATGAACATTTTGAAAAATTAAAGATATATTTTGTATGTGTGTGTGCACCCGCGCGAACAAGCGCGCTCGCTTGCTTTCACATCTGATTCATGTCTAACAGTATGTTATGAGAGTATGATTATAAGCGTTATTGTTATAGTTTTACTCTGTCGTTATTGTTAAAGGTATACTATGAATGTTATTATTATAGTTTTAGTGTTAACATTATTATTATAAGTATTCTATGAGCATTATTATTAAACATATACTATGAGCATTATTAATGTAGATGTGCTATGAACGTGTTACCACAGGGGCGGGTTAGCTCAGTTCATAGCCAGCAATTCGTTATTTTATGTGGTCACGATGTACCTCGGTTCGAATCGCTTCCGGAGACTAAATAAAATTCGCGTCGTGATTTTAATCGGGGACTGCTTCTCCAGTCAACCCAGCTGTAAACGGGTATTTGATGCATGAGTTAGGGAAAGTAAAAACAGCAAGGAAGGGCACTTGCATCCCCACCTCTCACAGGCTGCGGCTTACTACAATGGACTCTTCAAAAACTCCATTTCCAACCAGGCAGTAAATTCTGCTGAATTTCCACTTTACTTTTTTACTGTTTGAACGTGATTATTAGAGATTTGCTTTAAGCATTAGTTTCATACAATTTTCTGCGTTAGACAAAGATCGTCTAGGATACTTGAAACGTGAAGAGAAAAGATCCAAACACTTGTTCCTCCATATTTGAAGCTGACCTATTGTGATGACAGTCTTCCATTATTATAAAAGTGCTACATTGTGATAGCAGTATTCGATTATTATGACAGTAATCCATTGTGATGGCAGTCTTCCATTATTATGACAGTCCTGCATTATTATGACAGTCTTCCAATATTATTACAGTCCTGTATTATTATGATAGTTCTCATGTGGCAAAAAAGTTGCCATTGTTATGACAATCTTTCATTATTATGGCATACATGCATCGATATGACAGTCCTCCATTATTATGACAGTTCTCTATTGTGATAATAGTCTGCATGTGGCAACAAGCTGCAATTGTGATGAAGGTCTCAAATTAGTATGATAGTCCTCCATAGTGATGCATCATAAATTGAACGTGTTCTAAATATATTAAAATATGTTTTTTTTTAAAGAAAAAGAATTTAAAAAATGACAGCATCAATCGACTATGAAGCAAAATGTGTAATCACATTTCTAATACCTGCTTAACGAGAAGCGTTGAACATGCCACAACCCAGGCTGGCACTCGTGACATATCGGATTCGAAGGTATTGTTGTTATCTGTCATGTGGTACACCTACCCAGTTGAGCTCTGCTCACAGCCGGCAACCAGCGACCAGAGAAAATATCACTCACGATAGACTAATGCTGGAAAGTGTGCAGCACAGGTGTAAGAATTAAACTCGATGCGGTGAGGCGAGCATATGGGAGGCGATAGTTGAAAACCTTAACAGAACTGTAATTTGAAGCAGTAAGAGCAATAGCCGGGAAGCTCGATATCAAGGGTAAGAATGCACACAAAATATTAGCAGCATGTATTTGACTAATGAGAAAATCGCTATCACTGCAGATATGACATTGATTAGGAAAACATTGAGAGAATTCAAACCAGAGGCGCAGTACAGGAAGACTATGTGTGTATTTGATGAAGAACGGTGTCGATAATGTAGTTGATCAATTGATGAATTATCGAAAAATACACAAACAAACACCGTGATGAAGCTGCATGGCATATTAACTTAGACAAACTTGCAAATTAAACTAGTATCAAGTCTTATTTCATTCACTGCTTTGATTTTGATGATTATTTTATTACAATATTGGATTATTCAAGTTTCAACAGATTATCAATAATCATGAATGGTTTTGTCTTTACTATTTGTATGTGTTCTGTCCTCAATTAGCGCTTTAACTCATTCACTCCGGAATAGATGGGATATTGCACATATTTGAAACCTAACAATTGAAGAAAGGAAGTAAAGTTACATTTATAAATTAAGAAACAGCTGTTATTGACACATTTTCAAATATAAGTATGGTAATAGTTCAAGCCAAAATATCGACTCTGTAGCGTTGTAAGTAAGTTTGCAAGCCGATATATCGGCACTGTGGAGTTAACCAATAGCTAGTCTTTTGTGTTGTTTTGTTTTCCATGTGTTTGGTGTTTGCTGGATTATCTGCAGGCTCTTTACTATGCTTTGCGCTCAACAGCCCAATGTGTGCGACTACAACACGGATTTTGTATGTGTTTACTTCGCATTGTGGTAGTGTCTTGTTGTTCAAAGAATCCGAACACATCAATGTGTTCTCCAATTGTAAAAATGTATTTCTAAACGTATGATGTATTTCGTTAATGTTCTCTGCTAAACTCTTGTTGTCTTATACTTTGTTATATTATTTTCATTAATTACAGATAGACTAAATGCATGTCGTCCACCGTGATCGTGTTTGTGTCCTTGCTTTCCTCATCTGTTCATAGTCTTGTTTATTGAACTCGTTCGATTTATGTGCATCCAGAAATGTTATTTTCTCTCATGTTAACTAGGTTTTACACGCGTGGATACTGGGGAGAAAATAATAGGCCCACTGCATATTTCGTATATTGATTTTATAGGCGACAAAATATCGTTGACTAGCGGCTAGCAATTGCATCAGGTCAGTCATAATACTACATAATATATTCCGGTCAAAACGCATACCATGCAGTTTCGCTCGTTCTCGGGTTAGCTTGTAACAGTAGTTCTATGCTTTGTGAAAACAGGATAAAACAAAAGATTTTCTGTTCTGCTCTCCATTCAAACTAGAATCAACGCCACAGTACTCCAGGCATACCAATAGGTTTCTTTCAGTAAATTCCAAACAGTGTTGATACCAATGGTTGCCGTAGCTCGCTCGTGATAGGCAATCCTCTTTGAATCTGCCAGGACGTGTGGATCCTAGATGGATTCTCGCATGAATTCAGAAAGAAGTCGCCTGAGTATTTCAGGCTCAATTCATTGCAGCTTTATCATCCATGTAGGGGTTATTATGATTTATACGCAATGTCCCTACTGTGGGTACCTTGTAGGCCAGGATGCCAGCATTTTCATTGCCAGTAATCCTAGAATGACTACGTCAGTAAATCGACAAAAGACGACGCTACCTGTTATATAATCAACTTTAGGTAATATGAATTTCTGTACAGCCTGGCTTTATCTGTTACAAATGTGTGAGACAGGTATGTCAATGATAGCACTCAGAAATGTAGTAACAATTCACAATGCCTTAGGCGTATCTGAGATTATCTCGTCCAGATATTTTAGAAAAAGAGATACACAACTTGCTAGACATCTGCATTTTTTTTTTCTTGTTGAAAAAAAATTGACTGAACTTACAATGGCTGACTTTCTCAAGCAGTTTCTCTCGATGGAATGTTCGACACTATTTCCAGGTCTCACGAAATCCCTGCATTACAATTGTTCTCGTTTATACGGACAATTTGCTATAGCGTTATCAGTCCGTCGGAAATATAATTGTCCAATAACCTATGTCTATGATCTTTTGATTGGGTTTATTTAGTTCTGTAACTGTAATCTGGTATCTATTATCCTGGTATTAAAGGAGGCATAACAAGTGTATGATACCAGGTAGCCAGATGCTGTTTAAACTCATCTCGTTCTATTGCCTTTCACAAGTATGATGGACCATATACTTTACACAGATCATCTTTCCATTTCATTGGTGTACGTTTAAAGTATTAGGCCCACAGGGCCTCACTTTTCGTGCCTCGAGTACATTCGGAAATTAATTAAATTCCTACTCAAGTTGCGTGGCTGGGGGTAAATCTCAGATCAAGCAAAAATCTGCATCTCGTGCTATCTACAGTTGTCTTGACTAACACGGCTTGTCAAGGGGCCAATGTAGCTAAGGATGAAGATAGAACGTTTGATGATGGCTCAAATTATCCTCACTTAAAATACAATTAAAGTGCACAATAGACGATTGTAAAAAATATATATTTATCCTGACGCTTTTCCACATAATCGCTTGCCAAAGGCAACCGATTTGTATGTTTTTTCATGTGTGGTCATGCACGCCAATCTTTATTTCCTTAACAATGCAGTATACACGACGTAATTGAAGAGGTGTTGTGAAGGTCTCTTATATACTGTCAATGTTCTTCATTCTAATGCCATTTGAACAACTCCAAACATTTCATATGCGATGGCAGGGGTAATCATACTGCTAAATGTGTGAGCTCTTGCCTTGCAATTTTTGATCTGCTGAAATATTGCTTAGACACGAATTAAGCTGACATTACTTCTGATATGCTTCGTTTAATCTTACGTTTGTAATTTGTAAGCCCAGTTAAATGTTTGATTTCATGTTTTCGATTTGATCATTTCCTAACCGCAAATCTTTTTTGTTCAAAACAAGTTGAGCATGTAGTGAGCTGTCTTACCATTACTTTTAAGTTAAACTGTCAAGCGTACATTTAGACATTACTCCGCATCTTTGACGTTAGGACTGAAGATGATTATGTCATCATGAATACTTATGTGAGTAAATATTTTGTGTTAATTTGTGTTATTTTCAAAGGACTTCCTCAAAGGCCGTTGTGAAATGGTATCTCGCTATAGAGCACATCGTTGTACTTGTATGTTGATTTGCGAGTAAAATACAGCACTATGGGATGATTAGCTGAGCTTCTATCAGCTGAGCATGATTTCCATTATATTGAATTCTTCGTGCATTCACCACTGCAGTTATTTCAGTGCTGTCGCAGGCTTTCTCTTAGTCCACCCATTCAGAAGCGAAGGTATATGTACTTCGCGTACACTCTCAACTATATGTTTGATTGTGCGTATTTGTTCGCTAACTTTTTCTAATCGGAAGTATTTGATCGCATGCAAAATCAAAATCATATTGGTGTCCATCTTTGGTATCCGCACGTATTTCGTATGTCTGTTAATCGCAGCCTGTGACGAGAAGAGGTCAGTGTAATACTTCTTTCAGTCTTCTTCTATTTCCCCTCTGTCTGTCATAGAAGCATCTTCTTAACTCGTTAGAGCCTTTATAAAACACTTCGACTGATGAAGATCTTCCTACATTTGATTCTTCACCAGCTGTCGCAGGCAAAGGTAGCAGCTCACGCGTACTGTCATTCATTTCTTCCGAATGTGTTTGTCAATCTAGCAGCATCAAGTATCATGTGAACTTGCAATCGCATTTCTTAACTTAACGTCTTAACTTTTCGTTTTTATAAGACTTTTAGAAGACTATACAGAGTCTGTATACAACCAGTTTCTTGGAGGATGGTATTTGTCGATGTGCGAGCCAATCTTAATAGACTCAAACACTAGAGATTAGTAGACCCGCAGCCAGTTAGGCGCCATCTATAGCTGCTCTTAACAAACAACATGGGCAAAATTACAATTAACTTAGGTAGATTTTTAATTTTAATATTGCCAGGGCAGGGGTCGTTAAGTCTACTTTTTTCGATTTCAAAGGGACTGTTAACATGCTTGACACTGAACACAGGAGTCCGATCTCGCTATCCAGAGATCATGGGAATTTTTATCAGAAGATTCAGGTGAAAAAAAAATTCGGTCTAAACCGTGATTCGAACACGCGACCTCCGGCACCCGAGGCGGACACCTTTTCTAGAGACCACTGAGTCTTGTGTTCATTTTTATGTTATTCTAAATGGTATATGCACGCTGTTTACATTTATACGATGTATGTAACTCTTTTATGTTAATAACTAGTTAATTACTAAGTTTGTGAAGCATCAGGTCCCCATTTCTTCAGTAAACTTTTTAATCCATGAACATTTTGTTATTTCAGCAAAACCGTTCAATCGTTTCTCTATTATTTCTCATGTCGTCAGAACAAAAAATGTCAAGGTTGCGTTCGCTTAGTTCTTGCAATCTGACTCTGGCCTTAATGGCTGTTATGACGATTTTTTATTGGCTGATTGTCGTAGCTGCTGTTTTGTTTGTTTCGTTTTTGTCTTAGTCTTAGTTTAGTCGACATGTACATCTACAAGAGCGGTTGTGCTTCTGCAGGTCTCAACTCTTGCGTCAGTTGGTGGTAGCCGGTAGGTGCATTTCTCTGCTTGGCGGGCTGGGTTGGGCTCGAGCAGTACTGCGTTTTTATGGTGTTCTTTGTGTGCATCATAAAAATTGCTTTTGCCAACGCTGAACAGCTATGTTGCTAAAATTCTTAGATAAAAACTAACATGACAATAACATAGAGTCTATTAATGGCACAATAACATAACAGGTCTATGAATACAAACATTAATTAACAGCATTAACTAAAGACCAAACACCAATAAACAGCAGAACTTAAAGACAAAACACCAATAAACAGCAGAACCTAAAGACAAAACACCAATAAACAGCAGAACCTAAAGACCAAACATCAATAAACAGCAGAACCTAAAGACAAAACACCAATAAACAGCAGAACCTATAACGACCAAACATCAATAAACAGCAGAACCTAAAGACCAAACATTAATAAACAGCATAACCTGGAGACCAAACACCGATAAACATCAGAACCTAAAAACAAAACAGCAATAAACAGCAGAACCTAAAGACCAAACATCAATAAACAGCAGAACCTAAAGACCAAACATCAATAAACAGCAGAACCTGGAGACCAAACACCGATAAACATCAGAACTTAAAAACAAAACACCAATAAACAGCAGGACCTAAAGACCAAACATCAATTAACAGAAGAACCTAAAGACAAAACACAAATAAACAGCAGAACCTAAAGACCAAATATCAATAAACAGCAGAACCTGGAGACCAAACACCGATAAACAGCAGAACCTAAAGACCAAACATCAATAAACAGCAGAAACTAAACACCAAACATCAATCAACAACAGAAACTAGACATCAAACATCAATCAACAACAGAAACTAGAGACCAAACATCGGTTAACAACATAAACTGAAGATCAGACATAATTTGACAGCAGAAACTGGTGGTGATCTTAGAATAACCTTCTCAAATACAATTCGGTATCGGAAAGCATAATTCACAAAATGATGTTCCAAACTTTATATTGATTGGTTTATTTGCCTTTTCGTTCCAAATTAAGCTAAGGGCCATTACTACCGCTGGCCTCATTATAGGAACCTGTCTCTTAGAATTGACGGCAGATGTTTCACAACAATGGTTTTACAAGATGAAGTTGCCAACCCAATGCAGTAAATTGTAATACGTATGTAATCGATACAAACACATAAAGGTAATGGCTCAGTGACCAGACCAGGACAAAAACAACACTCCACCTACTTTACAGTCACAAGGCTTCCGTCAGGGACAACAAAACTCTCAGCTCCTTACCTCATGGACTCGTTCATTCTTCGATTGTTTATTCATTAATTTACATCATGTCGTGCTTTTGTTTGTGATTTGTTTTCTCGGTTTTTGTTCTCGTCGAATGCCATTGGGATGTTCTGTTGTTTTTTTTTGGGTTTTTTTTGTTGTTGTTGTTGGTCGTAGACCAGTCACTGAGCCATTAACTATATGCATTTATCGGACTTATATATTTATTTTTCTAATACCTGTAACATTCTTCCCATGTATCGATCCAATTGTCGTATGAAGCCCCAAATACGATTGACTCCTCGCAGGAAGCTAGTACCAATGCATGTATGTGTTCTAACGGTGGTGGTTTCTTGACCCTATGACATGATGAGATTGTCAGCGGCATGCGCATTCTT
Source organism: Ariolimax columbianus (assembly GCA_036924085.1). Lineage (NCBI taxonomy): Eukaryota > Metazoa > Mollusca > Gastropoda > Stylommatophora > Arionidae > Ariolimax > Ariolimax columbianus. Next base: position 27,576,169 of record JAVGWX010000013.1, on the reverse strand, counting down.
CAGTAGTCACTTTCATAATATGTATATTAGAATCCAGTGGGTTAGCTGTTTGCTCGACAAAACTAACCTACGATCCGTACGTTGGAATTTACATACGTAATACTGCCCTTTAGCCTTTTGTATGGCTCAAGACAGCATTACAAGAAAATCCCAAGACATCTTGTGATGAAATCACATTTCTTGCAACCATCTTGAATAGTCGTTTGTATTTGGAACACGGAATGCAGGACTAGCAATAAATAAAATAGGGCAAGCAGGCGAATAGAAGAAATATATAAAATAAACATCATAGGTGCAAGTGAAACAAGCTGGATACATCCCAAAGAACATATGTCGCCCCGGGAGAAACAGTACATCTTCATGGAGACCAGGTTAACAACATCTGGTAAGAGTAGGGTTAATTCTAGACGAAGAAGCCAAAAATAGTTAGATTGAATGGGGACCGGTAAGAGGCGCAATAATACGAACAGGGATCTATTCAAAATAGACAAGGGTAACAAAAATACAGTGCTACGCAAAAGTAAAGAGCAATCATGGAAAAAGAAAAAATATAGGTTATATAAGTAAAAACAGGAGAATATATATTCAGGGAAAACCCGGATGGAGCCAACACATGGGTTAAACAGAATCTACAGACGAGCGTATGTTGTCAGATTTGTTCTTTAGATTCTACATAAACATACAACTGCAACATTCACTCGCCACCGAAGGTCATTTTTATTTCCATCCATAAAACTCTTGTTGCACTTAACCTTTTAATGCTATTTACCAGGTCTTCTTCGACATCTCATTCCTCATTCTGTGTGTGTTTCAACACAGTGTTAATCTAGCTCTGTTGTACTGTCACTACTATGTGGCATATTTTACAATTCTCTACATTCTATACTTAATATCCAGCTGTGATAGTTCTTGTCTACTTCACTTCAACATCTATGTGTTTGTTTGTTATTACTTCTTGTCATTAGACACACGATGTGCAAATGAGTTATTTGTTGTTACGGTTTTTTACACAGTCGATGTAGGGAAATGTTGCGTTTAGTAAACAGATCTATGAAATCACAGAAACTGGCTAGTCTCATGTAAGAAATGATGTTTGCTGTGGTATTCTTTTCCAAAATCGATACTTTGCTGTTTTCTAATTCAATTATATGATGTACATATCCTATAGCTATTTTGATTAGCAGCCTTGGTGTGGTGTTGTGTCTAACGTTCCCTGGCGACCATTACATAAGCCATGATATAGTCGGAGTCATTGTCACTGAATACTTGTGCATTTGTTCTTTTTGCTTTTAATCTTGTTTTAAAACTAAATTGTGATATTGGATAATAATTATATGTGAGTGTCTTCCGTCCTTATGTCTACCCTGTTGCAGCCTATTATCCAGGATCACCACATGGAGATGGACTTGGATCTTGGTTGCTCTGGGTCGCTGGTCCTGACACTAGCACCCAGCTTTGGGTCGCTGACCGGTGCAGCTCATGCACTGCTCCGCATCATGATCCAAGGTTGAGCTATTGGCATTTGTAAGTTAAATGTAGTCCCAGAGCGGACACTGACATCGGGAGTAAAGTGTTAGAGCCTTCATTGTACTGAGCGGTAGTTCTGTAATGTGGGATACCAGTTCTCTTACCTACTGCCGTTTGTTTTTCTTCCCAAACCATCAGCCAGGAACACATTTACAGCTGGGTCTACTGAAGCTGCCGGTATGGAGAGCTGAGCCCCGTAACGTTGTGATGAAAAGGTAGTTCTTCACTTCTTCGCTAATCAGCCGATCATTGGTATATATAGTTTGAGTTGTTTATATTGCACTATATGAGATAGTCAGACAGTCATAGCCAGATGCAAGAACAACTAAATAAGAAGAGGAAACGATGGGACTAACTGGGACTAATATTAATATAAACCAATATGTCTAAAATCAACACTGCAAGTAAAGAACCAGTCATGCTTGGAGGTGAGGAACTGGGTGGTGTGGACACCTTCACAAATGTGGACACCACCATTGATTCTTCAAGGGGTACAGAGGCAGATGTAAGGGCTAAAATTGGAATTGAAGGCCAGCATTCATGTTTCTGAATAATTGGGAAATAAAAAGTAAAACCAAGTTTGTTTATTTCTAATGTCCGTCAGTTTTCCTGTTAAGTTCAGTTTAGTTCATCCCAGGACCTCGTGAAATCGTTGGGGCACCCCTGCTGACACTTCCACAATTCTCTGCTTCTCGTCTCTGTCTGAGGTTGCTTTTTGTGTTTCCCCAAGTCGTAGATTAGTCCATTCAGGATTTGTCTTCCCATCGTTTTCTCGAGAGTTCCCGCTTTCGCTTGCCTTGTAGTGTCGTGTAATTATCACCCTTGGACCTCGAGACGTGGCCATATCGAATCAGCGTTTTTCTTTTGATCGTTGTGAAGAAGTAGAAGTAAAGTTCATCTGCATTCTTGATTCTTCGACTGACTTCATGATTTGTGATACGGTCTTTGTAGGGGACATTTATGAATCTTATAAAACATCTCAACTCCATGGCCTGGATTCTTCTCTATAATTCTGCTGTAATGGTCGAAGGTGTAGAGGTATATCGAATCAACCAGTGGGATCAAGACGCTGAGCAGCGCATGAGCTGCAGTGGTCAGCGACCCATAGCTGACTGCTAGCGTCAGAGCCTGCGAACCAGAGCTGCCAAGACTCTTCTACACCTCCACGCGGTGATCCTGGATAACAGACTGCAGCAGGACAGACTGGCTAAGGAGAAGGGATCGAAGAGAGAATGCTAACCCGGTACTCAAAAAATACTTGCTGAAGTCGGATGTATTGGACCGAAAGGTGCAAGTATCGCAGTCAAGTTGTAAACTACGACACAACGCATTCCGTTCTCTGGACCACATTCTGCTACTTAAGCCCTTTCAGGGTTTGGTAGCGGGAGATCGAGAACGAACGCAGAAAAAGAAGAAGAAGAAGAAGAAGAAGAAGAAGAAGAAGAAGAATGAACCAGTGAGAGCATTATTCTGATCTTCGTGTATTTCTGTAAGGACCAACAACTTGGAGAACGACACGGGCAGTACAGAGCAAACTCCAGCCCTTGGTCAATAAATGTCTACGGAGGGTAATGAGTATAGGCTGGCAAGGCTTGTGAGGAATGAAGACCTATGGGAAACAAGCCAACAACAACGAGTGGAGCAATAGATCAGTTGTAGGAAATGCGGTTGGATAGGATACATGCTGCGGAAACATCCATCAAACTCGGCCACATAGGCCCTGATATGGAATTCACAGAAGTAGAGGAAAGTAGGTAGACCAAGAAACACAAGGATAAGAAACTGTTAACATGAATTTCGGTCCTTGCACGTCAACTGGAGCGAAATAGAAAGACCGAACGTGTTGGAGGAGGGTTGTTAATGACCTACGTCACGAAAGGAGCGACGAACATTCTTTGATTGGTTCATATGATAGTCACGATATTACGGAAGTGATGTACTACCCCCAACACATCTTCAACTTTGAGAACCAGTGTGATAACTTTGACCTTCCCTGTAAGAACATATCAGGCATGGCTGATCCTGTCAAGATTACAAGATTCACGCGGAATTAGCTCACTTGCTCAATAAGGCATACTGGCTATAGCACTAAATCAAGGCTAAGCACACTGGACAGTTTAACCAACAAGACCATAAATCGAACTTCATTTAATAAACAAACATTTGTAATAAAACTAGATTACAAATACTGAGCTACTGGCCCTTCTATGCGTAAAGTATTTTATCTGACTCGCAAAAATATTTGCTGACCAGTTGTTTAATGTATTCTAGATTGGTCTGAAGTTCTTTAATGCACTCCACATTCTCGGTTTTAAGAATGCGTACCAAATCCCCTTTTCTTAACATAGGTTCGTATCTGTGACTTCTACATAGAAGAAATCACTCCAAGATGTCAGCAATTGTTCCAGTGCATGTTGTGACATCTCCATCACAGGTGGAACCCGTTTAGCAGCTGCGTGAATTCGCTACACGTAACGTGAGCAATGCTCTAGTGGTGTAAAACAACGCCGTTCGTCCCTATAGGTGTTAGATTATGCCTCGGTTTAATCAATTAGAGGTAGAACGGGGGCACGGAACTCCTTGACATGTAAACGAGGATCGGGTGATGGGGAGAGTCGATGATGTTGGGGTGGGAGAGATTTCAGGTAGAAAAGGGTGAAGGGTAAGCCGGAAATTAGTCGTGAGTGATCTGAAAGAAGGAAATTGCTACGTGAAGGTGGAAATTATCGGTGGATTATTGATGCGAAGGTGGTGTTAGGTGACATAACAGGTAACGAATAATGAGCAAAAATGTAATTGTTAGTTAACAGTTGGCAAAATAATTTTTTGACTAATAGTGGGAATTATTGACATGAAAAGCACGTTATGGGTCACAAAGGTGACCAATGAATCCAATGTAAAAAGGATGAATTTCTGTATCGTTTAAAAAATGCCCATGATGCCCCCATTATTGAAAGCCTTTTTGGATATATTAATATAAGTATCCAGTAGCCACTTGCGCACTGTCTAGCTGCCCTTTGCACCTTCTTTCTTGCTTGTCTCAATTCATTGAGAGTGTTTCTGTTGGTTTTGTCTTTGTTTCTTAGTAGTGCTGTGTTTTTCTCGTCAATCGAGAGCTGCAGTATCCGACTATTTGCCTCAAACCAGTTTTGATGAATGTGTTCTCTAGCGCCATGAGCTGTAACATTTGCTCTGATGGCAGCTTCTTTTATGACGTCCCGCTTTTCTCCAGCTGTTCAGTCTCCTGATGTGTCAGTGAGAGCATCTGCAAGCTGCTGTTGAAACTTCAAACATTTTCCTGGATCTTTGTTGTCGACTAAATATATCCTCAAAAGGGTTTATGTTTCGCTGTAAAGGTTTCTTAGGTCTTAGTTTGACACCGGCAACGACCAGCGTGTGGTCAATAGCACAGGCATCATTCTTGTAGCAGCTGCGTGTTAGATGAGTGTGATTCAGATGTTGCCCCTTAAAGATAATAAAGTCCGGTTGGTGTCAATGGCCAGATCGTGGGTGTTTTCATCTTACTTTATGGCGATCTTTTATTGCTAAGGAGTTTGTGGATACAGCGATCGTATTTGGTGCAGAATTCCAAATGCATATGCCCATATTTATTCATGCGCCAATATTGTGATTACATAACCAACAGCTTTTGGCCAGTCCAATATTGTGTTTACCTAAACAAACTGGCCATGAGTTCGAGCCCTATCCCACCCGAACATAAGATCACCAAGTATGTATTGGCAGCCTGATTTTGGGATCGTATTCCCTGCGTTGTCTAACTCTTTATAGAAGTAGTCCTTCGCATCTTCCGCTGATGTGAGCGTCGGATCATAGGCAAAGATTAGTGTTACGAATTCACACGAGGTAAACAATCTCATTGATAACATTCTTTCAAATCCTCCAAATGTCCAAATGTTCTCAGTAGCACACAATAGCAATAGTGAGTGCTTCACTTTAAAACCCACTCCACGATGCCAGGTTTCTTCCCTTCCACTGATCTATCCAAAAAGAGGTATTTTTATCTCCCTAAGTGACCCGTCCTTGGGCAGGCGTGTCTCCTGCAGGCCAGCAATATCTATATCAGGGTGTTTGAGTTCGGCATCAACAACAGCCGTTTGTCTCACTTCGCCAATGACGCAAAGTGCAAATGCGACTGAAACAACCGAATTAAGACGTCAATGCAGCAGAATTCGGTTAAATGTTAAAGCGATGAAATAAATGTATCAATGTTAGTGGAAATTATGTTAAGAAATAAGGGACATTGTAAGAGCAGTAATAAATAGTTTCCAAGTATGAATCTCATTTTAAAAAATTAAGTAGTTATTTGGGACCTATTCGCTGACTTTCACTCGTAAGAAATCCAGAAAATACATAGAGGTGTTAAACAAAACATACATTTTTATCTAAATATCCAGAAAAGACACAGAGGCACCAAAACAAGACAATAAATTAATATTTAAATAAGAGTGCATGAGCTGTAGCGATCAGCAACCAATAGTTGACTTCTAGCGTCAGGGCCAGCGAACCAGAGCTGCCAAGACCTTTCTACACCTCCATGCAGTGATCCTGGATAACAGGCTGCAACTAGCAGATTGGCTAAGGAGAAGGGATCGAAGAGGGAATGCTAACCCGGGACTCAAAAAATGATTCCTGAAGTCGGATGTGTTGGACCGAAAGGTACAAATTTCACAGTCAAGCTGTAAACTACGACACAACGCATTCCATTTTCTGGACTACATTCTGCTACTTAAGCCCTTTTAGGCTTTGATAGCGGGAGATTGAGCACGAACGAAGCCAAACCAAAGCCAAGCCAAAATATAGGTATAACAAATTTAAGACACACAAATAAAACAAATTTACAAGATATAAACAAGGGATATACAAATTAGACGAACAATCAAGATACAATTATTGGGCATAAACATGATGCACAAAGATAAGACAATAAAATAGAGTAACATAAATTAATTCAGGGCACAAACACGAAGTTAATCAATCAATCAATCACAATCTCTGAGCTCCCTGTGAAGCATAGGTCTTCAACAAATATTAGCCACCTATGTCTAGAGTATGCCAACAGAACTGGCCACGACTTTTTTAATGTCAATTTCCCATAAGCACCCTTCTGCGTGTGTGCCTTAGTTTTGCCCCTACTTTCGCTGCCTTGTGGATTTCAGAACAGGCATTGTCTGGTAATACTATGAGCGAGCTTCTTTGATGTGTGCCTGACCAAATACCAGCGCTTTCTCGTTACTTTCAGTGTAACTGGACCCTGTCCAGTCACACCATCCACATCAGAGACCCTAACATACAATTTCAAACCTACTATTTGGCGTAGGCAACCATTGATGGAAGGTTTAACTATTGTTTGTAGACACCTTCGTTGTTGCATAGGTTACAGCAAACATACAAGGGAACGGAAATTATATTGGCGCCGAAGATTCACAACTTTATTTATGACTTAATTTCCTCTTGTTTCCGCAAATTCCCCGATGCAATTAATATTCCAAGAACAATAAAAGGTAAGAGACATCAACACAAAAATATACTGATAACATTTGAAAATGTGACAGAAAAATAATATATAACTTAAGCTAGACACAAAAACAAGATACGAAGACATTACATACATGTTCACTTAATAGGTAGATTTAATCAATTCTAATTAGAATTTAAAAAAGCTGTTCTACCAAAATTTCATAAAACAAAATCATCAAGAATAAATTTGGACAACTAATTTTGTAAAGGTGCGACATATTTTCAATTAAGTGGCACATCACAAGAGCGTCCTGATTGTAAATGTCTCATAAATCGAATGAAAATCGAATAGTGGTTGTATTAAATATGCAGTTTGATGTAGATGCCTTCAGACTGCATATCCCACAGCACAAATATTGATCACCTGCCTACCAACTATGCTGTTAACAAACAATCCAACAGCTAATGGTGCACAAGATGTAGATAATTATCTTCAAGCTCACTCGTGATGCGTTAGTTAAGGTAATGAAAATATGATTATCAATAATGAAGAAAGACGACACAGTGGAACTGTACTGCAACATTCTGTCAATCAATTCGGTAATTCAGTGATTGAAATGATAGAGGGAAACTTTAGTGTAGGTTTATTTCTTCCATTTTGTCCTTGTAACAACAGCGTAAAGACAGACTCATCCTCACCGACCTAACCCAACCTATCCTGTACACTAACAAGTACTCGCTAGATTAGGGGTCTCAAACTTTAGATGTATGTGTACGTGGATACATGAAAATATGTATTCAATACACTAAATACACCCATACACACATCTATATCCACATCCATATCCACATCCATACCCACATCCATACCCACACCCATACCTACACCCATACACACATTCATACCCACACATATACCTACACTTATACACTCCTATACACACATCTATACCCACATCCATATCCACATCTATATCCATATCCACATCCATACCCACATCCATACCCACACCCATACCTACATCCATACACACATTCATACCCACACATATACCTACACTTATACACTCCCATACACACATCTATACCCACATCCATATCCACATCCATACCCACATCCATATCCACATCCATACCCACATCCATACCCACACCCATACCTACACCCATACACACATCTATACTCACATCCATACCCACATACATACACACATCTATACTCACATCCATACCCACATACATACACACATCTATACTCACATCCATACCCACATCTATACCCACATCCATACACACATCCATACTCACATCTATACCCACATCCATACCCACATCCATACTCACATCCATACTCACATCCATACCCACATCCATACATACATCCATACACACATCGATACTCGGGCGGGCGGGCGGAACTATAGATAGACAGACAGACAGACAGGCAGGCAGACATACAGACAGACGGACAGACACACAGACAGACAGACAGAAGGCCGGGCTGGCGGTGGGCGGACGGACGGGCAGGCGGACGGACGGATGGATGGATAGAGATAGATAGATAGATAGATAGATAGATAGATAGATAGATAGATAGATAGATAGATAGATAGATAGATAGATAGATAGATAGATAGATAGATTAGATTAGATAGATAGATAGATAGATAGATAGATAGATAGATAGATAGATAGATAGATAGATAGATAGATAGATAGATAGATAGATAGATAGATAGATAGATAGATAGATAGCATATACTGTTGAAACCGTTAGTGACATTCTGAAGATAAATCAAAGTCCGTATTCGGAAGGAAAAGCATTTCCACAAGGGACACGGACACGCAAGCCCAATAAGACATCTCAGGCGTATATCTAGGCACCAATTATTACCAAGTAAACGTTCAGACATCGATTACGTAATTGTCTCTGGCATACTGAAGATCGTGATGCCGATACAATTTATATTTCCTGGCAACTATTGGTCGTTTCGATGTTAGATAGCACAATCCCAAGCTGATATTCGTTTTAACCTGCCTAATTCTTTCCTCAAATAGTGAATTACTATCAGCGTATTCATATCATTATCTTGATACTCCTCTGTGTGTTTCTCTGTGTGTATTCTAGAGCCCCTTATAACGACTCAAATACTATTTTTAGCAAGTAGTAAAGGGCACCTAATGAGTGTTGCGCATGGGTCCAGTAAACCTCATCATATAAAGTAAATTTGTGCACTAAAATTTCACTTTTGGGTGGAAATAGCATTGATGTTGTTGTTCTTGCTGGTGTTGTTATGAATCCAGCAGCATCCGGACTTACACCATTCGGCCTATAAACATATAATTGTATCTGTACTAGTTTGTTTGTTAGTGTTTAATACCATACAAAGTATTCCATTTATCTGGCCTCGGATAACGAAACATTTTCCTAATATTGTTGAGCACCGAGTACTTAAAGAGAGGATGAACAACGGTTTTGTTTGAAGTGGGTTGTGGTTGGATTCTGTTCAGGTTTTCATTAAGTGGGATGTGTTGAGTTCTGTTCAGGTTCTCATTAAGTGGGATGTGTTGGATTCTGTTCAGGTTCTCATTAAGTGGGATGTGTTGGGTTCTGTTCAGGTTCTCATTAAGTGAGATGTGTTGGGTTCTGTTCAGGTTCTCATTAAGTGGGATGTGTTGAGTTCTGTTCAGGTTCTCATTAAGTGAGATGTGTTGGGTTCTGTTCAGGTTCTCATTAAGTGGGATGTGTTGGGTTCTGTTCAGGTTCTCATTAAGTGAGATGTGTTGGGTTCTGTTCAGGTTCTTATTAAGTGAGATGTGTTGGGTTCTGTTCAGGTTCTTATTAAGTGAGATGTGTTGGGTTCTGTTCAGGTTCTTATTAAGTGAGATGTGTTGGGTTCTGTTCAGGTTCTTATTAAGTGGGATGTGTTGGGTTATGTTCAGGTTCTCATTAAGTGGGATGTGTTGGGTTCTGTTCAGGTTCTTATTAAGTGAGATGTGTTGGGTTCTGTTCAGGTTCTTATTAAGTGGGATGTGTTGGGTTCTGTTCAGGTTCTCATTAAGTGGGATGTGTTGGGTTCTGTTCAGGTTCTCATTAAGTGGGATGTGTTGGGTTCTGTTCAGGTTCTTATTAAGTGGGATGTGTTGGGTTCTGTTCAGGTTTTCATTAAGTGAGATGTGTTGGGTTCTGAACCGGAAAATGGTGCTCTGATCCTTCCTTGTGAGTTGATTGATGACGTCAATTGAAGTTAGTCTTACCAAATGTCTGCAGACCTCCCTCCCTTGTGTTTTCCATCGCCCATCTGGTCTTTCAAGTTTCTCTGTTTGCTATTATGTTTAGTTCTTTGCCTATTTATAGGTTGCTGTGTGTGCTTGTGCTTTACTTGATCACTTATTTTGCTAGTCTGTCTGACATGTGGGTTTGAGGTCTCAGAAATCGATATAATTATTTCGGTGACTTGAGAGGTGATAATGTTGGCAACGTCTAGAGATATTTGGATATGATATGAACACATGCTAACTCAACAGCAAGCAGGCTTTAGACAGCACAGATCCACTGAGGATCAGATCACTCTCATAGCCCAGGAAAATAGAGGATGCTTACCAGGAGAAAAAAAGACACAGTAGCGGTTTAGGTGGATCTAGAAAAGGCATTTGACAAGGTCTTGAAAGAGGGACTTAAAGTAAAGCTACAAAGAAGTGAAGTTTGTGGGAAAATGTACAGATGAAAAAAATCTCACCATAGCAAGTAATCGGATGCAGCAGGCCCTAACATCGTTGGAGGAGTGGGCGAACTCATGGCTGGTCAAAATAAATGAGGACAAAACAATATGTACGATATTCTCGCTTTCAAACAAACCCCAAAACACCAAAATAAGTCTTAACGGCAAACGCATGCGGCCAAACGACATTCCAAACTACCTGGGAGTCACATTTGACCGGCGCAGGACATGGAAAAGTCAGATCGAGAGAAACCGAATGAGAGCCAGCAAAAGAATGGCAATCATGAGGAAACTTGCTGGCACAAGCTGGGGAGCAGACGAAAGTATACTAAAGAGACTGTACACTGGAAGAGTGAGACCAGTTCTCGAGTATGGCATAGCGGCATGGACAACAGCAGCAAAGGCGAACTTTGACACAATTAGCAAACTTCAAAACCAAGCCATGAGAGTTATAACAGGAGGCATGAAGTCAAAGCCAATTGTAGAACTTGAAAAGATTACAAAGCTGCAATCCATGACCGACAGAAGAGACTGCAGAGCCGAGCAGCAAGCAGAGAAACTCAGAAGACTGACAGACCATCCAATGCATCAGAGACTAAATAATTTTGGAAATGGGAAAATAAAGCGGAAAAACTTTGCAGAAATAGCCAAAGCTAAGATGAGCGAAGACCCTATGAATGCATTAACAACACCAAAGCCCATCCCTACTGTACGAAAACCTACCTGGAGGCAGCATATATTTCCAGAGGTGGTAGAAAATATACCAGGAATTGGAAAAAAGAACAGCCAGACTGAAAACGAAAGAAGAGACATAACCCTGAGGTACATAACAAAAAACTACCCAAGCATGGACTGGAACCATGCTTTCACCGACGGTTCTGTAACAAACACAACACAGAACGGAGAGGCAGGGGTATTCCTGAGCTTATCAAATGGTAGAAAAATAACACTTTCAGTGGCAACTGGAAAATACTCAAGCAATTTCAGAGCGGAGGCAGAGGCACTGAGGGCTGCAGTAGAAGAAATGGTGACAGGCAAAAGAAATTAAAGCCATATAGTCCTGTTTACAGATGCCCTGGCCGTAGTCACAGCACAAAAAAGCCAGACAAATACTGAACTTAATGATTTAAGAGCAATACTCTGTCAACTATGCCAACAATCCGAACCAAAAAGAGTAGTGGTACAGTGGGTTCCATCTCACTGTAACATCCAAGGCAACGAGGAGGCAGACAGACTGGCAAAAGAAGGTGCAAGACAACCACAACCAGATCCTATTGTGACATACGAAGAGTCAGAAATGCTTATTAGAGCTAGATACATGACCAAATGGGAAACAGAACATACTGGCTACACAAAAAACGATGCCTATTACCAGTTGAACAGAAGAGAGCAGGTCGTGGTCTTCAGACTGCGCACATGTCACACTAAATTGAAGATAGGTGGCACTGACGAATGCTCCTGTGGTACCGGGAAAATGACCGCTGAACATCTGCTGCAAGGATCAGAGAAAGCAGATGTGGCCATCATCAGTGGCAACACTAGACAAGCTCTATGGCAGTGTCGACATCCTCAGGATGACCGCTGCTTTTTTCGAAAAAATACAAATTGACGTCTGACAGCGTAAGAAGAAGAAGGATATGATTATGTCTACACTGTCCATTATCTTCTTATACGTGAAAGTCGGACATCGAGTTTGTAAAAATTGCAACCTTTTGGATTTTTAAGGGAGTTAGAGGATAATTTCTCCTACAACTGAGAAGTAGTCGATCCTCTTGACTGATAGCTAATACTTGTTAGACGCGATGCTTCCATTAATTAGACGATATCACAAATTTAAAACCATAACGATTACTTAATAAGCAATTGGAAAACAAGCACAAAGGTACACTGGGAAAACCCAAACGGAGTGCAATAATAATCCTGCACATATTGGACTATTTCTGTCCAGGTGACAGAATGACACGGTGTCATTTTGGTTTTCACGAACAGAAACAAAAGAAATATTTTGGCATTAATTGCCATTTTTGGGTGCAACTGGAGGATAGAGGACTGAGGAATGCATGTCGCTTGCTTTTGCAGTCGCTAAGCAATGTATGGATTATGTTTTAATTGTAAGCACAACGTGTATAAAAATATGCATTAACGAGCTTTAGAATACGTGCTCACATGGTCAGTAGACCAGTATCTTAATGACTTAGTCAACTGCTCCTGATCATGATAACATCATCTTATTATCAAACAGAATTTATTTGATTCATAACAGTCAGATACCTCCCTCTTCCCCCTCCCCCCATCTCTACACCCCAACCCCACCCAGAAAATAAAAATGTTTTTACAAGTCGATCTTTGTATACGTTCTCTGAAGATTAGGTAACATAACCCTTGTCTATTCCACAATTTTAAGTACACTTAAGATGCAAGTCAGCAAATAGGTCACAAATGACCTGTTTTAAAAAAAGTTACAACAAGAGGTACGAACTTGAAACCAATTATTTATTACACTTACATTGTTGCTTTTTTTCCATAAAGAATTACCACCAACAATAGCAGTTTTATCCCATCGCTTTAGTTAGTTAATTGCTTTATCAGTGCACCAAAACCTGTAACATAAAAATCGCTGGTCTACTTTCTCAACTAATTTTGCACTTTGCGTTCAAACTCTTCGACATTACCGAAACGTCTCGTGACTACACTGCCTATCGTTTCTCGTCTCTCAGCTTATCAACATGCTGGAAAGGATGCAAGTAGAGCGACAAAACTGATAGTGGGATTCGGGAATTATAATTATGAGGAAAGACTCAGAAAGACCTGCCTACATTTTCTTGAAAAGAGATGAATTCGAGGTGATTTAATACAGGTTTATAAGGTGATTTAATACAGGTTTATAAGGTGATTTAATACAGGTTTATAAGGTGATTTACAACAGGTTAATCAAGATGATCAAGGGAAATGATAAATTTGACTATAAGTTGTTTTTTTCAAAAGTACAACCGGCTACTAGAACAAGAGGGCATAGCTACAAATTAATTAAAGAAACGTCCAGATTGGATATTAGGAAAAATTTCTTCAGTCAGAGAGTGTTGAATGCTTGGAATGCATTGCCACGTGAAGTAGTGGAGGAAGGGTAAATTAATGCATTTAAGAATAATTTTTTTTTTTTTTTTTTTTTTGCGTTCGCCTTATTTCTCTAATCCCCAAGGCGCTGTGCGTTGCACTATGGCTTTTATTTTGCGCCTATTGGGCCAATGCATCCAACTTCAACATCCATTTTATGTAAGGGTCTGCTTCCTCCTGCATTTTCTAAGGGTTTGCTTCCCCCGGGGTAACGGCCGGTGCTGTGATGGGGATCGAACCCAGCACCTTCTGGTTGTGAGCCGTGTCATTTAACCACTAGCGCACACCGTCCCCTAAGAATAAATTGAATGCGCATAGTTATTTTAGATCAAGTGAAGTAAAAGAAACTGGTTGTATACAGACTCTGTGGTGTCTTATAAATCAGTATAAAGACGTCAAGTTAAGTTGAATCATCTCCTTAATCCACAGATGCTTTTGCTGAAATCTGAACAGGGTGGCCAGATCGAGCTTCATTTGAAATTGTTTAGCTGTCCTTGAGAAATTGTGTCGACCCAATCATGCACCGTTTTACGCGACAATCACTTCTTACCGTAAACAGGAAGCATTTCTTTTACAGAAAGTACGTCTTCCCCCCCCCCCCCAAAAAAAAAACAACAACAACAACAACATCACGCTGGTTGTTTATTGTACACTATGAGTACGGACGTGCTTGAGACACTTAACGTTACCTAACTTAACTGCTACCTAACTTAACTGCTACCTAACTTAACTGCTACCTAACTTAACTGCTACCTAACACCTAACTTAACTGCTACCTAACTTAACTGCTAGCTAACTTAACTGCTACCTAACTTAACTGCAACCTAACTTAACTGCTACCTAACTTAACTGCAACCTAACTTAACTGCTACGTAACTCCTGTGTGATGAATGTATAGAACCGTTCAACCTGGTGTGCTTGCATCCCGCTAGGTGTTCAAGTTGCAGAGCGTAACTCTATTGCCGAGGATCAGAGAACGTGTTCTGCCAGAAAAAAACAGAGCGAACGAAACATCTACAGCCGACTCCTCATACGAGTGTCCCGTGTGTAGCAGGGACTTCCGTTCCAGGATTGTTCTTTACAGTCATGTGAGAACACATCTCGCAGCACATATCCCATGATGTCGCCATCTTTACTTGCAATGGGCAACTATTATTATCTTTACAGAATCTCTAGTTTCCTAAATTTCAAATTCACAGTATAAATCTGAAAACAGTCAACCATGATTAGGTCAGTCCTACCGTTTGTGTGGAGCATGTACACAAATAAATAGCAAGTCACGTAACTATATGAAAGAAGACAATTAGGAGAGTTGTGTATGGGGCTATCAAAGTCAGCGTGTAATACTACTTGCTACAGAAACCCGTACTTCAAAACCACACACATTTCTTTGGTGCAGGCTTTCTGAAAAGAGCCAAATGTAGTAGTTGCCCTATACTCCGGATGGGCTGAAAAAAAGAGACAATACGAATGACATAAGGAAGCAAGCAGCAATTGTATGTGGTCAATATTGTAACATCTGATAGGGGCGAACACATTTTCTAACTTGTACTCAGTACCGGAAGGGTGTCCCATGGCAAATACTTATGTCTGGGACGATGTCTAATAATCTTAATTACACTGGGTCTGGGATTTTCTTAATTGGGGTGGCAGATCACTTTTCTCTTTACGCTTCCTTTCTTAACAAAAGGTCGTGTATCCATTTACAGACTCGATTGTGTTGAGATCGCGGACTAAACCATAGCCATCTTAATCTACAAACTTAAGGTGGCCATGACTAAACCCATCACCGTAGCTACATGGAGCTAGCGCCCTATCCATTTCCCTCCAAGAAGACTCTTCAATGATTAAGGACAGCACAAATCAGGATATTTAACCAACCGTATGGCAAAAGATTAATTTGGGTAAAGAGGCGCAAGATATTTCATACCTATTAACCTTAGATAAATACAGGCGGCATAGAAGTTAAAAGAGAATCTACGGCGAAGTGGTTAAGCCGTCGGGCCCCGTGATTAGGTGGTGTGGGTTCGGCTCCGGACTCCGCCAATTTTTTGACTCTGGTTTTTAATGCCCTGCATCTCGAAGTCGCCCCTAGTCGTCTTGTCCTTGACTTGCCAGGATAAAAAGTAACGCAGTTAATTCTTTACTTAAAAATAGCACTTGCAAAATAAATTATGCCATCATCGTCTACGATTAACGGCGATCTTTGACTTTTTTTTAGAGGCTAGAAGACCAGCAGAAATTAACGAATAATAGTTTCACAAGCGTTCTTGGGATCTCTGGGCTGCAATTGAAAGGTAAAGATAGTCTCACAGAAGACACTACTGTCGGGGCGAGAAGACAAAAGTGACTGGAGTATACAGAAATATGCATTTCCTCAATGGTTTTACTTCCCTAACAGTAAGCCAGGTGTCTATTTGCAGCGTGGTAAAGTGGAGCGTGACAATAACGGAATCTACACCGTTATCTTTGTGGTGCAGAATTGGCGCTCTACCACTCTGCTTCTTAGACGGTCGAGTTTCAAATGTCAAGCGGTTAAGATTCGAATAGATGCATCCTACTACCCGGATGTAGGTCATTGAAGGTTACAATGGGCACAGAAGATCAAAGCGGGAACCTGAGATCCACTGTCACCTTCCAGGCATGTAGTAAATGTCGAATAAAGAGGGATGTGTTTGGTGATGGCAACCTCGTTATATTAAAAAAACATTTCCGAAATAATATCAAATACAGGCTTCCTGTGATGGGACAAGCTGCAGTGATGGCCTATGCTTAACAGTGGAGGGATGCGTTGAATTCATGAACGGCCTCATTGTTACGGAAATAGTAAACTGGGCAAACCAAATATAGTTGCATTATTATAATACTTCGGCAATAATCAATGCAACATCACATGAAGGAATTTGACCAAGCAGGCCTGAAAAATTGCTAACTGGCGCAATGGTCTCAATATCCTCTACAAGCGAAACACGAGTACTAAAAGGAGAATGCCACCAAATAAACTGTGAAACGGACGAGTATATATATATATATACGAAATTTAATTGACACAGCTATTAACGCACGCTTCAGTTTCTCTCCTTCCAGAGTTACTGCCTACACACTTATAATTGCGCTATGAAAACTATGCTGAATAATTTTTTTTTACGAGTCGATATCATTGGTGAGCTGAACTGGTACTAATAGCAGTGGGAGTGGTATTAGTAATAATGTTGATGCTGCCGTGGTGGCAGTAATGTGAAAGGTAACATCATTTGTAATGATTTTTTGGTTGATTAGTCTATATATTTTCCAATGATGTCCCGAGGACACGTGGGATGATGTTGCTGTTTCCGTTATTGCACAATGTGAATGTCCTTGGTTAACAAATAGCAAAATGTCTTCACAATTAAGTTTAATAAGTCTGACCTAATTTGCTTAAGTATTTTTATTCCTGTGAGATATATTGTATGCAAGACATGACCAACTCGAAGATTTGTGGCAGATACTGATTTTACTTTGGGTAGACTGTCGTAATTGGGGTTTGAAATCGATTCATATACAGAGAGAAGCATGCACTCTAACTCCTCTGCCACTCAGGCACTGACGCTCTAGTCTACACAGCTGCGGATGGGTACCAGATTTACTGACACGAAAGACAAGGTGACATGAAAAGGAACTGCTCACATCACCTCTTGAAAAGTTGAAACCTACTACTACCTCGTATGAACTCACCAACACTTCATCTGATACGGCAGTGTTCGTTACTGAATAACTTTTACTTTTTCTTATTAGTCAAGAATCCTCACAGTTCCACAAACAAATCAATCGAACAATAACAAAAATTGTATATGTAATTATTTAATTATGTTAAGTATTTACAACGTAGTAAGTGTATTTTGGCTAATATATTCGACCCAAATTTATCAATCAAAATCTTGTCAGCTCCCTGTGAAGTATAGCTCTTCAACAAATACATTCCACGTTATAAAACAGTGGCATGTCTACCTACATCCCTTAAAGATTTTGTAGCTTAACGTTTTACAGGACGCAAACTCTCCTTATTAGACTATTACAATGGGCCTGGCAGGTTACGGTGTTAAATTTGTTGCTCCCCTCTCGAGCTTCGGTAAAGTTTGGACGATTTGACATTAATGTTAAGTAAATTAAAAGCCGATATTGCGTTAAATGTTATTTATTTTTTATATAATAAGTTTGTGATTTGTTTGTTTTTTTTTAATTTTTGTGAGGGATTTTTATTCGGTGGGTGCGTTTGGGGTGGGGGTGGGGGGTGTTGGCTGATGTCAAAATACGTACCAGTCTATAAACACAACCGATTGGTACCCGAGGAACCAATTATTATCACCATTCAGTGCGTGAAATCTTGGTATTCAAACAGACAAGCGTATTCCTCCTGCCACGTAGCTGTCAGGTAGCCAAACGCTATCTGTAGTAGTTTATTTTTTCCGATTTTACTTCATGCTGCTTACTAGGTCAGGCAGAAGGTAAGGGATATATTGGTAGACATTTCATTGTTTTAGAAATGTTGACGAACAGTTTGATCTTTTCGATTTCGAATTGCACACGGCTGCTGGTGGATCAGGCCGAGGACCGACTTAGTCGGCAACGACTTTGAAGGCAGGAGCCGGAATGGCCTTGTATCGGGCTAAGGGCGCACCAGTGACCGAGGTTGGTAAGCCGTCAGAACAACGTTCGGAAAGCAATGGCAAACTACTGAACTCAAACATGCCAAGAAAGTCTAACAGTCGATACTAACAAAACTCAAAGATCTGAAGGTGAGGCTCTCAAGCCAGGCAGATCATCGACACCCACTGAGGAAGAGGACACTTTCGGAGTAATAGAGATGACATCCAAGAGCCTGACTGCATTACAATGGAAAACTCAAAAGACGGACTAAAAACTAGATTAAGAATAGGTACCTGGAACGTCAGGAGCCTGTACCAGGGGAAGCTATGCGTGGCTGGGGAGGAGATGGAGACAACCGAGATTGACATCATGGGAATATCAGAGCACAGATGGGCAGGTCAAGGACACTGTGTGCGCATCCGGAGAAACCTTCATTTTCTCAGGGAGGGACAAAAGTGGTCAGAGTGAGATCCGTTTTCTCCTGTCCAAGAGGACAGCATCTTCGCTGCTTGGGTATAACCCGGCAAATGACCGAGCAATTGCTATCAGGCTAAAAAGAAAGAAAAGAAACCTCACAGTAATACAGGTTTACGCATCAACATCAGAAGATTGTGAAATTGAGGATTTATATAACACCTTGCAAGACACATTGGATAAGGCAGAGAGACGAGACACCCTGGTAATTATGGGGGAATTTAACGTGGATGTTGGCACAGAAAGAACAGCAGAAGAAAGAAGAGTACGAGGATCCTTTGGTCTTGGACACAGGGACGAAAGAGGAGAAAAACTAGTTGAGTTCTGTATGGAGAATAACCTCACCACTGCCAACATCCTATTTAAGCATCATCCGATGTGATTATACACATCGATATCCCCCGATGGCAAACACAGAAATCAGATTGATTACATCCTAGTACAGTACAGATGGCGGTCCAGTGTGTTATCAACAGAGACGCTTCCAGGAACGTACTGGGACAGGGATCATGAATTGGTGGTTGCTGTACTTACGATAAGACTACGTAGGGTGAACACAGGTGCACGACCAATACGTTTCGATGTGCAAGCAATACCATATGAATATAACGTAGAAATACAAAACAAGTTCGAGGCACTAATGGCAATGCACACACAAAAAAATGTCTACTGAAGAATCGGTGTCACATGTGAGAGAAGCACTCATCTCAACAGCACAGGACATTATTCCTAAGAAAGTGCGTGAGAAAATAAATATATTACGGAGGAGACACTGCGACCCGTAGAGGCAAGAAGGAAATTGAGACAGGCAGGAACAGAACAAACACCGACAAATACAGAAATAGCACAAGAGAAATCAGGAGAAAGATTAGACAAGATAGGAAACAGCACATAATAGAAACATGTAACAAAAGAGGAACTCCAGGGGCAGAGGAAGGAACGTGAAGCATTCAAGGAGATTAGATCTCTGACTGGAGAATTCCGGTCATCTCTACAGGCAATAAATGACAGAAACGGAGCAACTATAACAGAAAGCAAAAACATTCTAGAAAGATGGGTGGAATACTGCAGAGAGATGTACGGGAACAACACACAAAAACGAAGACATGCTAACAAACAATGAAGAGGAAGAACCGGAACCCACATTGAGCGAAGTTCGAACAGCGATTAAGACGCTGAAAAAGGGAAAACCTCAGGTTGCGAGGATATACCCGCTGAACTGATACAAGTGGGAAGAGAGGCAAGCATCAGCATATACCATACATTCTGTAACAAGATCTAGCGCAACACAGAATGGCCCAAAACATGGAAACAATCTGTATACATCCTCATACCTAAGAAAGTGAATCTAAAGTTATGTGCAAACTATCGCACTATTGCCTTGAAAAGCCCCACCAGCAAGATCTTATTGCGTATCATTATGAAAAGAATAGAGAGAAAGCTGGACTGAAATAAACTAAACGCGAACAGGGTTTATCCAGGAAGAGGCACGACAAACCAAATCTTCAACATGAGAAACATCATCGAGAAAAGCAGAGAATTCAATATCGACCTGTCTGTCTGTTGTATAGAATGCACCAAAGCATCATTTGACTGCGTAAAACATCAGCAAATGTGTAACATTATGAAAGATATGGGCTTCCCAACACATCTGGTTCAACTAATAGAAACCCTCTACAGGGGGCAGCAAGCAGCCATCAGAATACATGGTGAAACCTCAGATTGGTTTGGAATACACAAGGGGGTTAGACAATGCTGCATTCTTTTACCATACTTGTTCAACATATATGCGGAAAACATTATCAGGAATGTAAAGGCGGAGCCAATTTCTTCAGACTTCGATCCTTTCACAATAGGAGGAAAGAAGATACCGGCAATATGAAATGCCGACGACAAAATTTTTGCTCTCGAACAGCGCTAAGGGCCTAGAACAAATAATTACATCAGCCCAGAAACATAGTGAAGCCCAGAATCTCTACCTGAATACAAAGAAAACAAAGAAAATGACAACCGATAAGACAAAACTCCAACCTGAAATGGAGATAGCTGGCGAAGAGATTGAAAATGTTTCACATTTTGAATTTCTGGGATCAATACTGAACAACAATGGAGACTGTACAAGGGAAGTAAGAAGACAACTGACTATGGCAATGCAGAAGATAAGGAGTATGCAGAACCTATGACATAATACAAACAAACTAAAACTAAAGATCCTAAACCATGCATTTTTCCTGTGGCAACCTATGGATGTGAAACATGGACGATTACAAAAGCAATAACAGTGAAGATCGTTGCTTTTGAAAAAACAGTGCTACAGAAGCGTCCTGAAAATTCCGTGGGTAAAGAAAGAAAGAAACAAATACATACGGCAAGACCTGAATGTAGAGGACAATTGGCTCATAAATGACGTAATGACCCGAAAACTGAGGTTTTTGGGACACATCAAACGACACAACGGACTGGAGAGAGTGGTTGTGGAAGGCATTGTCACTGGGAAGAGAAGCAGGGGCCGACCGAGAAGACGATGGACTTAGGACATCGAGGCGTTGGATTTGACCTTGGGGCGGGCCGGAAGACTGGCGAAAGATAAGAGTTTCCTACAAACAGGCTGCCATGAGTGCGACGTTCTGCAAAGGACATTCAACATGATGATGATGATGATGATGAGTTCTTTTACTTGAAAATTGTGTACACGAAAGGGACCTGCGAGTTTATCGTCTGTCTCCGAAGTCTTCGTCTTCTTCTTCTGCGTTCGTTCTCAATCTCCCGCTACCAAACCCTAAATAGGTTTAAGTAGCAGAATGTACTCCAGAGAACGGAATGCGTTGTGTCGTAGTTTACAGCTTGACTGCGATACTTGCACCTTTCGATCCAACACATCCGACTTCAGCAAACATTTTTTTAGTATCGGGTTAGCATTTCCTCTTCGATCCCTTCTCCTTAGCCAGTCTGCCCTACTGCAGCCTGTTATCCAGGATCACCGAGTGGAGATGTAGAAGGGTCTTGGCAGCTCTGGTTCGCTGGCTCTGACGCTAGCAGTCAGCTATGGGTCGCTGACCACTGCAGCTCATGCGCTGCTCATCGTCTTTATCCCCGTCTCCGAAATGACTAAAAGTTTGTTCTCATATCCATTGAGACCAGGGGTCGTTTCAAATTTGCAGGTTTCAAATGCCCGTTCATCCGTTGCGTACTTTCATTCGTTTGATTGAGGACCGATCGCCTTACATACACCTCTGCTATAGCGGCCCCTTTACTTTTCTAGGAAATTATAAAAAGCGACGAAAGATGGAACTTCACGGGCATCTGTAAAATGTAAAACTAATTGGTACCGAAACACCCATTGACTTAATGACGGTAAGTGATATGAAACAGTAAGGAAAATACGATCAGAAAATGAAGTAAGTTTATATACGGTACACATCTCTCTGCAACAATTATTATCGACTCAAATGAAGGGAAAGACGGGCAATATAAATATAAATATATGTTCCTTCTACATAGCCTACAATGACGTATTGCAAGCCAGTAATATATATTTTATCATTCGTTTCCATACACCAGTCAAGCCACAAATAACTAAAGTCAATGCGTTTTCCAGTACATACAGGCCTTTCTGACATTTTGCTATGGTGGTTCATCTTAGATTTGCAGGTAGCGAGACAGCCCGCCGAAAAACGTCACTTCCTGCTCGCTGATCACGTGAATCGCTAATCTCCTTCGTTTCCAGATAACATAGAATTTTATGTGCCAGTCTCGGTCTATGTGATAACGAGATCCCGTGGACTCACGGAAGGAACAACGCTGACGAGAGTGAGTCTAAGAGAGCGCTTTGTTACTGTCTGCCTGCAGGCTCACGTGTCTGTTTGTAAACAACGGCCTGGGATAACAGTCCGACGTTAAGCGAGATCTAATAACAAGGAGGGTGTCATTGCTCTAAGATCCATCTTTCATAAAAATGTTTTCTCTTTCTTCTAACTCTCCTCATTTACTTCTTTTTTTTTCTCCTCTTCTTCTCGTTCTCAACTCTGTGTGTTTCCATTGTTGGTTATTTCCAAAAAGGTAAATGGTGTTCTTTAACAGACGTAACCGCCGGCCTGAAATGAAGTATACACAGTTTGTGTGAGGTGAGGTGGGGTGACCAGTTCCCATCTTTGTTGCCTTTTCCTTACGAACCGAAAGTCAGGTACCAATTTACAGCTGCGTCGACTGGAGCGTGACGGTTGAAGGAGTTGAAACTCTGCAGTTTCCTATGTACTCTGCCACTACACTCCTCAAACGTTAATCATTCTACTAAAAAAATAATACTAGTGGCCGAGTGAGTTGGATGACAATTTTGTGACAACGATGCAAGCGTTCAAAACCGCAGTTAGGCATATACTTTTTTTTCGAGGGCAAAATTAAAACGTAGACTGTACACTAAGGTGCGGCACCATTGGCAGACAAAAGACCCATTTGTGTTGAAAATGGCGCCCAACTTGTTACAGGATTAATTTTGCTCCTGTGTTTTAGTTGACCATTGATGACTCCGGGCCATCGATTTGACTGGAAGTTACTCTCGTTGACGACTTACATGGTGTTTACGCAAACGCGTTGATGTTTTCCATTTGGATTAGTTCGTTTGTTCATTTTGTGATATTTTCCCCTCCGATGATCCTTGCATGGACATCGGCATTTTGAATTAATATTCCGGCTATACTGTGACGTACTTCTACGGTCCAGTGAACAGTTCCTTCAGATCTCGTGGGTCCAGACAAACAACGACAGAATCTAGTGATAACACATTCGAGACGGTTTACTACGTGAATATCCTAATATAGTGTTTATCCAACTCCATCGTTATCAGCACATTGAAGAAAGCGTGATCCGGTCTGACCAGCGAGAGCCACACCGAAGACTCAGGCTAAGTGATCCTGACCGCAAGGTTTGGGTTAGGTTCCACCTAGCGCAGAAACAGCCTAACCGATGCCTAGCAAGCCGGCAGCCTAATTGCTCATGCTTTGAAACCAATAATGGAGCTAAATCAAGATAGTCGCAACGGAATGCAACAGGGTGAGACGAAAAGGTCACGAATGTGGCGAACGACTAAAGTAGCAACTTTGAATGTCACTGACCTTGGCTTAAAGACACCAGAGCTGATAGAGATACAAGAAGGAAGGGGCAGAACACCAAGGAGGTACATAGCGGTTTTGTTCTGTTGTGGAGTGGTGTCAACATCAAAGAAAAGGCCAGGCACGGTGTTGGCTTTCTTCTTCACCATGAGAAGGCCAAGTTCATTACGAACACAGAATACATCAGTGAAAGACTGATACACCTATAATTGACGGAGTGTGGGAAAAACCACGACACTGATCCAGGTCAACGCCCCGTATAACGATAACAGCGATATGGAGGACAGGATGGAATTCTTCCAGAACTTTTCTGACGCTATCAACGGCGTTGACGAGACGGATGATTTGATTGTGATGGGTGACTTTAATGGAGGAACAGGAAAGAAAAGATCATCTCATAAATGCTGCCTAGGGTTCTCCGGTGACACCTCTTCACAACGGAAAAGCAATGGAGAGGAACGTATTAACCTATGTATAACCTATGCTAATAATAACAAATACCATCTTCTAACACCGGCGCAGTGATAACGTGGTACAGGTGGAACAACACAGAGATAGCGTCCAAAATCGATTTCATTCTCACCAGACACAGCCAGAGAAGAAATATAACAGATTCTAGGGTTATTCCTAATATATGTATGGATACTGACAATCGACCTGTCGTGGTGACACAAGTACTTCCACACAGGACGAGTCCAAAGACAGTCAAACCAATTTATGTACCAAACCTTCATAAGTTATGGGAGGAAGCTGTTCGGAATAGTGTATGTCGAGAAGTTGCAAATGTCTGTATGTCACTTACAGAAGAACCTAGGGATATAAATAGAGAATGGGCTATCTTTAAAGCAACTTTGACGACTGCGCTTCATTAGTACTGTGGAACAAAGAATTTATGTCATGAAAAAGATCAGAAGCGAAAAGTTTGGTGGAGTGATGTAGTAAGGGTGGCTATACTGTCTAAAAAGAAAGCTTGCCAGGGTTGGTTGACCCCCAAAAAGCAAGATGACTACATCGTCTACCAGACAGCAAGACGAAACACCAAAAGGATAATAAAACACGCCAGAGAAGAATCTTGGAAACATTATGGCGAGAAACTCTCTTCCATATGTCAGAATCGTCTTAGAGACTTTTTCAAAAGTGTGATGGCGATGCGATTTAGAGACGAGTGCTTCAATCCTACTACAGCCATCAATGACACGTATGGCTTTCCTATATTTAATTAGCCCAGCAAAAGAGATCGATGGAAGAAATATTTTCAAGAACTTTTTAACCCTACTACATCCACATCTGATTCAGTTTTTCTACCATGCAACCCAGATCATACCACTTCAGAAATAATGATTAAAAAAACGGAGAGAGTTATAAAGAATAGTCCCAAGAATAAGTCACCAGACAAGGACGGCATAACAATGGAGGTGATTCTTGCATGTGGGGAAACACGGTTACTCCGGCTACATAGACTCTTCACAAAGGCGTGGAAAGACAGACGTGTACCAGATAACTGGCAGCAAGCTATAATCGTTCCAATTTGGAAGGAAAGGGGCGACAACAGAAAGTGTGACACGTACAGAGGCATATCACTACTTAGCCATACTGGTAAAATGTATGCTAAAATCATATAATATAGAATAAAACCTTTTGTTGAACCTCAACTATCCAGGGTTCAATTTAGATTCCGCCGAAGTATGAGCTGCACGGACGCCTTGTTCACCTTAAGGCAAATAAGCGAAAGATCAATAGAATACAACGAAAATCTATGTGTTACTTTCATTGATCAGTAAAAAGCGTTTGATAGAGTAGACAGGATTAAACTTTGGAAGATACTGGAAGATACTGGAAGATTATGGTATACAAAGCCAGCTTCTTAATAATGTCAGAGCACTGTATCGTTCGAGTTCAAACGTCGCCAGAACGACTGATAGTGTCACAGATGTTTTTGAAATCACTACCGGCGTGAGACAAGGGTATGTGCTTTCTGCTCTGTTGTTTAACATCTACATGTACAAAATCGCACCAGACTGGTCAAATTGAGACATCTGATGCAGAACATAACTCAATACACAAATTACTCTTTGCAGATGATCGGTGCTTGCTGTATGACAATGAAAAAACAAATTGCAAATCCACATGAACGCGCCTGCGACTACCTGCGACTACCTGCGACTACCTGCGACTACCTGCGACTACCTATACAATATGCGAATTAGCGAAAATAAAACAAAAACCATGATAATCAGTAGAACTCCTGGGCCACTCAAGATAAGTCTAAATGATATTGCTGTTCAACAGGTCCATGAGTTCAAGTATTTGGACAGTATTTTTTTCGGCAAACCATAGGATCTACAGAGAAATTGAGACTAGGTTTCAGAAAGCATCTTCAGTGACATCAGCTATCCCGAGTATTAGTTTGGCAACAGAGCAACAACTGATAAACAGTATATTTATGCCGACTCTGTGCTACTAGTGCCAAACATAGGCTCTGTCCAGGGCGCCCGAGAGCAGAGTTTCGACTTGTGAAATGAAGTGTTTGAGGGAGGTCATCGGTGTTACTAGAAGAGACAGAATGCGGAGCAACGATATTCGAAGTATGGTCGGCACTGCGTCTTGATTCGAATACATTTCCAGGCAGAAAATAAGTTGGTCTGGTGATCTCATTATAATGCACCCTCATTAACTTCCACTGATGGCTTACAACGCTGGTAGATCTGACTACAGGACAAGGGGGCGGCCGCGAGGTAGGTGACTTTAGAGTGATTCTGCAGCGACAAGGGCTAACATTGACCGACGCAACGCACTTGGTGCAGGATAAACGACTTAAGCTCTCCACAACGCTTAACGGCACAAGTGGAAAGAAAACTAAACTACATGTGTCTTATGTTCCATGTTTGTGCTGCAGTCTGGGTGTTTTTACTAAGCTGTAGCCAATACTCATGTGTACACCGACGAGCTGTTTGTTGCACGTGACTCGAAGTTGTCCAGAGTACATGCATTTGGAAGCTGCTTGTATTTAATCAGAGCAGCGGGTTTGGCTTTAATGACGGGTGTTATATTCTCCACTTTCGCTTCAAACCAGTCATCTTCTTCTTCTTCTTCTTCTTCGTACGCTGTCAGATGTCAATCTTTATTTCTTCGAAAAAAGCAGCGATCATCCTGAGGCTGTCGACACTGCCATAGAGCTTGTCTAGTGTTGCCACTGATGATGACCACATGTGCTTTCTCTGATCCTCGTATGTCGGGCAGTTTTGCAGCAAATTTTCAGCGGTCATTTTCCCGGTACAACACGTGCATTCGTCAGTGCCACCTATCTTCAACTTATTGAATAGGTGGTACCTCAGTCTATTGTGGCCTGTGCTGAGTCTGAAAACCACGACCTGCTCTCTTCTGTTCAACTGGTAATATTCATCGTTTTTTGTGTAGCCAGTATGTTCTGTTTCCCATTTGGTCAAGTATCTGGATCTAATAAGCCTTTTGCAGCAATTTTAGGAGTTACTTATGGACCCAAGAAACGAAGATCCGCATCTTCAACCTGTACGGACCACCAAACAAAGACCTGTCGCTCTCGAGTATGGAGATCAAGGACTCCAGCTGCCTAGTAGTTGGAGACTTCAACAGCCACTCGGAGAGATGGGGATATTCGGACACAGACAACAGAAGTGATGAAGTTGAAGATTAGGAGATAGACACAAATCTCTATGTTATCAATAGGCCGGAGGATAGCCCTAGCTTCTATTCTAGAACATGGCATACCACCTCTACTCCAGACTTTGCCTTTTCGACGGTGGATATTCACCACAAAATAGACTGCCAGGTGCTAAACCAATTGGCAGGTAGCGACCACTGGCCAATTAGGCTAGAAGTTGATATGGAAGTAGGCCCACAGGAAATAAAACCGCTCCCACGTTGGAATTATAAACGAGTCGACTGGGACAGATTTGCAATCCTGACAGATGGGCTGTGTGAAACCATAAACACACGAAATAACAATATGAAACCCATGGTGGAAAGCCTAAGCAAAGCAATAATGCAAGCAGCCACTGAAACCATCCCAAGAGGGGCAAGGAAAAACTACAAGCCCTATTGGAATGATGAATTGCAGAAAGCGGGAGACGAAGTTTCAAATGCTAGGAACATAGCAGAGAGAGAACAATCTATGGAGGCAAATATCGCCCTCAAAGCCACCAAGGCGAAATACAAATACACTCTAAACCAAATAACAAGAGAAAGTTGGAAAATCATAACAGAAAGCCTCAAGTTAGACAAAGAAGGGAACACACTATGGAAGCTAGTCAGAGCCATGAATGACGAAACTTCATCAAACAAACAAATTACAATCAAACAGGGTGACAGGGGACGGCGTGGCCTAGTGGTTAAGTGGCACGGCTCACAACCAGAAGGTGCTGGGTTCGATCCCCATCACAGCACCGGCCGTTACCCCGGAGAAGCAAACCCTTAGAAAATGCAGGAGGAAGCAGACCCTTACATAAAATGCATGCTGAAGTCGGATGCACTGGGCCGACAGGCGCAAAATAAAAACCACAGTGTAACGCACACACGCCTTGGGGAATAGATAAATAAGGCGAACGCAAGAAAAAAAAAAGAGAGAGAAAAC
This sequence comes from Ariolimax columbianus, assembly GCA_036924085.1. Classification (NCBI taxonomy): domain Eukaryota; kingdom Metazoa; phylum Mollusca; class Gastropoda; order Stylommatophora; family Arionidae; genus Ariolimax; species Ariolimax columbianus. The sequence continues at coordinate 27,547,511 of JAVGWX010000013.1, read as the reverse complement.
AGGGTGACAACATGCTCACTGGAAAAAATAAAGCAGGAAACGCCTTTGTTGAACATTATGCCAGAACAAACCACATTGATGTCCCAGCAGATAGGCATACAGATATTAATGAAGAGCAAAAGGGGCACGACAACATCAATATGGCACCAGAGAAGTAAATGATGGCAAAACTAACAATGAATGAAATGGAAGTGGCCATTAGAACTTTAAAGAAAACGAAATCGCCCGGAAAAGATGACGTAACAAACGAAATGCTGATGGGGTTGGGCCAAACAGCAAAGAGAAAGTTACTATCAATCCTGAACAAAGCTGGAAAAGGGGAATTGTACCTCAGGCATGGAAAGACGCTGTACTTATACCACTACCAAAGAAAGGAAAAGACAAAACAGATCCAAATGGATACAGGCCTATCAGTCTACTGAGCTGCGTAGGAAAACTGATGGAGAGTATGATAAACACCAGACTGATGTGGCGTCTGGAAGAAAAACACATACTAATTCCACAGCAAGCAGGCTTTAGACAGCACAGATCCACTGAGGACCAGATAACTATCATAGCACAGGAAATAGAGGATGCTTACAAGGAGTAAAAACACACAGTAGCGGTTTGGGTGGATTTAGAAAAGGCATTTGACAAAGACTGGAAAGAGGAACTTAAAGTCAAGCTACGAAGAAGTGAAGTTAGTGTGTGGGAAAATGTACAGATGGATCAGCCACTACCTCAAAAACAGAACAGCCAGAGTTCAGGTACAAGGGCAGATGAGCAAAAAGGTGACACTTGAGCAGGGAGTACCCCAAGGAGGAGTACTGTCACCCACACTCTTCCTAGTGTATATAAATAACATCGCAGAGAATATAACAAGAAGAGTCCACAGCTCCATGTTTGCAGACGATCTGGCTATGTGGACCTCTGAAAAGAATCTCACCATAGCAAGTAATCGGATGCAGCAGGCCCTAACATCGCTGGAGGAGTGGGCGAACTCATGGCTGGTCAAAATAAACGAGGAAAAAACATGTACGATATTCTCGCTTTCAAACAAACCCCAAAACACTAAAATAAGTCTTAACGGCAAATATCTGCAGCCAAACGACAACCCAAACTACCTGGGAGTCACATTTGATCGGCGCATGACATGGAAAAGTCAGATCGAGAGAAACCGAATGAGAGCCAGAGAAAGAATGGCTATCCTGAGGAAACTTGCTGGCACAAGCTGGGGAACAGACGAAAGTATACTAAAGAGACTGTACACTGGAAGAGTGAGACCAGTTCTCGAGTATGGCATTGCGGCATGGACAACAGCAGCAAAGGCGAACTTTGACAAAATTAGCAAACTCCAAAAGCAAGCCATGAGAGTTATAACAGGAGGCATGAAGTCAACGCAAATTGTAGAACTGGAAAAGATTACAAATCTGCAATCCATGACCGACAGAAGAGACTGCAGAGCCCAGCAGAAAGCAGAGAAACTCAGACGACTGACTGACCATCCAATGCATCAGCGACTAAATAATTTTGGAAATGGGAAACTAAAGCGGAGAAACTTTGCAGAAATAGCCAAAGCAAAGATGAGCGAATACCCTATGAACGAATTAACAGCACCAAAGCCCATCCCTACTGTACGCAAACCTACCTGAAGGCAGCATATATTTCCAGAGGTGGAAGAAAATATACCAGGTATTGGAAACAAGAACAGGCAGACTGAAAACGAAAGAAGAGACATAACCCTGAGGTACATAATGAAAAACTACGCAATTATGGACTGGACCCATGCATACACCGACGGTTCTGTAACAAACACAACACATAACGGAAGGCCAGGAGTATTCCTGAGCTTACCAAATGGTAGAAAAACAACACTATCAGTGGCAACTGGAAAATACTCAAGCAATTTCAGAGCGGAGGCAGAGGCACTGAGGGCTGCAGTAGAAGAAATGTGACATGCAAAATAAATGAAAGCCAGATAGTCCTGCTTACAGATGCCCTGGCCGTAGTCACAGCAATAAAAAGCCAGACAAATACTTAACTTAATGATTTAAGAGCATTACTCTGTCAACTATGCCAGCAGTCCGCACCAAAATGAGTAGTGGTACAGTGGGTTCCATTCCACTGTAACATCCAAGGCAACGAGGAGGCAGACAGACTGGCAAAAGTAGGTGCAAGACTACCAACCAGATACGAGTGTGACTTACGAAGAGTTAAAACGGCTTATTAGAGCTAGAAACATGACCAAATGGGAAACAGAACATACTGGCTACATAAAAAAACGATGCCTATTACCAGTTGAACAGAAGAGAGCAGGTCGTGGTCTTCAGACTTCGCACTGGCCACAATAGACTGAGGTACCACCTATTCAATAAATTGAAGATAGGTGGCACTGACGAATGCACGTGCGGTACTGGGAAAATGACCGCTGAACATCTGCAGCAAAACTGCCCGACGTACGAGTATCAGAGAATGCAGATGTGGCCATCACCGGTGGCAACACTAGACAAGCTCTATGGCAGCCTCAGGATGACCGCTGCTTTTTTCGAAAAAATAAAGGTTGGCGTCTGACAGCGTACGAAGAAGAAGAAGAAGAAGAAGAAGAAGAAGAAGAAGAAGAAGAAGAAGAAGAAGATAAGCCTTTTGGACTCTTCGTATGTCACACTAGGATCTAAACCAGTCATCTGATTAAACAGTTGGTCTTCCAAATGTAGCAAATGCAGCGTTGTGTATGATATATCGAAGAGGCTGCCATGCCTCTGTAACAGCGGTGTCATGATGTTTGACACCATCGGCAGATGGTCGTTATTGAACACTATGGTGCGACGCCATTGGCAGACTGTAGTTACCGTACATTATTGTGCGACACCATTGGCAAAATGTCGGCATTGTACACTATAGTGCCATACCATCGGCAGACGGTCGTCATTCGTAAACACCAGGATGAACTTCAGCAATAGGAAATAACATCGATATAATGCGGGGAAAAAACACTTAACATAGAAAAACACCAAAATGATAGGAAACAAACACCAAAAATGAAAGGGAATAAATTCCAAAATTATAGGAAAAACTCCAAAATCTTAAAGAATAAATACTGAAATGATAGTTACTTTGAGGTATTTAAAGAACTTACTTACCTATTTGTCCGTCCTCTTGTGCCGTTCCCATGTGTAATTGTGAGGAGATTGTTACCGTTATTTGGCCAAGAATGTTATGTCTGTTGTTGTAAGCTCGTATAGCTGTTGAATGTCACCTATCCATCAACCAAGCGATCTGTCTCATGCCGTGTAGCTAGATCTTCTTATTTTGTATGCATGTAGTTGGTAGTTGATCACAGTGTATTCTCGTGATATGACATAACCATCGTTTATAATGTCTTTAAAAGTATTCAGTTTTCGGGGCAGTTTACATTATATTTTTTATGTCGTCTTTTCTCTAAGTGTCTCTCATGTATGTCTCTTCGTATACATTAGGCAAATTAACATTAGTGAGCATCTTTTTCTTCTTCTTCTTCTTCTTCTTCTTCTTCTTCTTCTTCTTCTGTTTTTTGGTCATAATATTGATTTCGCTCTTGAGTTTGCTACATCACTATCTTCTTCTTCTTCTTCTGCGTACACAGTCAGACAGTAACCATTATTTTCTCGAAAAAAGTGGCGGTCATCCTGAGACTCTCGCCACTACCATAGAGCTTGTCTTGCAGTTCCACTGGCAATGGCCACATCTGCTCTCTCTGATCCTCGTATGTCGGGCAGTTCTGCAGCAGATGTTCAGTGGTCATTTTACCAGTACCGCACGGGCATTCGTCGGTACACCCTATCTTCAATTTGTTGAAAAGGTGGTACCTCAGTCTGTTGTGGCCAGTGCGAAGTCTGAAGACAACGACCTGCTCTCTTCGGTTCAACTGGTAATAGGCATCGTTTTTGGTGTAACCAGTATGTTCGGTTTCCCATTTGGTCATGTATCTGGCTTTGATAAGCCGTTTTGACTCTTCGTACGTCATACTGGTATCTGTTTGTGGTAGCCTTGCACCTTCTTTTGCCAGTCTGTCTGCCTCCTCGTTGCCTTGGATGTTGCAGTGTGACGGAACCCACTGTACCACTACCCTTTTTGGTGCGGACTGCTGGCACAGTTTGCAGAGTGCTGCTCTTAAGTCATTAAGCTCAGTGTTTTTCTGGCTTTTTAGCGCTGTGACTACTTCGAGAGCATCTGTCAGCAGGACTATATGGCTCTCATTTTCACTGTGTGTTACCATTTCTTCCACTGCCGCCCTCAGTGCCTCTGCCTCTGCTCTGAAATTGCTTGTGTACTTACCAGTAGCGAATGACAGTGTTATTTTTCTGCCATTTGGTAGGTTCAGGAATGCTCCTGCCCCTCCGTTCTGTGTAGTGTTTGTTACAGAACCGTCGGTGTATGCATGGGTCCAGTCCATGCTTGGGTAGCTTTTCGTTATGAAGCTTAGGGTAGTGTCTCTCCTTTCTTTTTCACTCTGGCAGTTTTTGTTTGCAATACCTGGTATATTTTCTACCACCTCTGGAAATATATCCTGCCTCCAAGTAGGTTTTCGTACAGTAGTGATGGGTTTTGGTGTTGTTAGTGCGTTTATGGGATCTTCGTGCATCTTTGCTTTGGCTATTTCTGCAAAGTTTCTCCGCTTTAGTTTCCCATTTCCCAAATTGTTTAGTCTCTGGTACATTTGATGGTCCGTCAGTCTTCTGAGTTTCTCTGACTGCAGCTGGGCTCTGCAGTCTCTTCTATCGGTCATGGATTGCAATTTTGTGATCTTTTCAAGTTCTACAATTGGCGTTGACTTCATGCCACCTGTTATAATTCTCATGGCTTGGTTTTGAAGTTTGTTAACTTTATCGAAGTTCGCCTTCGCTGCGGTTGTCCATGCCGCAATGCCTTACTCGAGAACTGGTCTCACTCTTCCAGTGTACAGTTTCTTTAGTATGCCTTCGTCTGCTCCCCAGCTTGTGCCAGCAAGTTTCCTCATGATCGCCATTCTTTCTCTGGCTTTCATTCGGTTTCTCTCAATCTGACTTTTCCATGTCATGCGCCGATCAAATGTGACTCCCAGATAGGTTGGGTTGTCGTTTGGCTGCAGGATTTTGCCATTCAGACTTAATTTGGTACTTTGGGGTTTTAATGAGAGCGAGAATATTGTGCACGTGGTTTTCTCCTCGTTTATTTTGACCAGCCATGAGTTCGCCCACTCTTCCAGCGATGTTAGGGCCGTCTGCATCCGATTTCTTGCTATGGTGAGATTCTTTTCAGAGGTCCACATAGCCAGATCGTCTGCAAACATTGAGCTATGGACTCTTCTTGGTATATTCTCTGTAATATCGTTTATATATACCAGGAAGAGTGTGGGTGACAGTACTCCCCCTTGGGGTACTCCCTGCTCGAGTGTCACCTTTTTGCTCATCTGCCCTTGTACTTGGACTCTGGCCGTTCTTTGTTTGAGGTAGTGGTTGATCCACTTGTACATCTTCCCACAGACATCACTTCTTCTTAGCTTGACTCTAAGTCCATCCTTCCAGACTTTGTCAAATGCCTTTTCCAGATCCACCCAAACAGCTACTGTGTGTTTCTGTGCCTGGTAGGCATCTTCTATCTCCTGGGCTATGAGGATGACCTGGTCCTCAGTGGATCTGTGCTGTCTAAAGCCGGCTTGCTGTGGAATTAGTATTCGTTTTTCTTCCAGATGCCACATCAGTCTGGTGTTTATCATCCGTTCCATCAGCTTGCCGACACAGCTCAGTAGGCTAATGGGCCTGTATCCATTTGGATCTGTTTTGTCCTTCCCTGTTTTTGGTACTGGTACCAGTATTGCATCTTTCCATGCCTGGGGTACAATACCCCTTTTCCAGCTTTGGTTCAGGACTGATAGTAGTTTCTTCTTTGCTGTTTGGCCCAGCCCCATCAGCATTTCGTTTGTTATCCCGTCTTTTCCGGGAGATTTCCTTTTCTTTAGTGTTCTCATAGCCTCTTCCATTTAGCTCATTGTTAGTTTGGCCATTATGTGCTCTTCAGGAGCCGTATTTATGTTTTCGTGTCCCTTTAGCTCTTCGCTAATGTCTGTATGCTTATCTGCAGGGACCTCGATGTGGTTTGCTCTGGCATAGTGATCGACAAAGGCGTTTGCGGCTTTCTTACCTGTGATCAAGTTCTCGCCCTGCTTGATAGTAATTTGTTTATTTGACGGGGTTTCGTCATTCATGGCTCTGACTAGCCATCACTATCTAAACCATGCATGTCTATGCTTTTATACTCACGATAAAAGCTAGGTAGTCTTTATGACAAATGCCCTTTCAGTAGTTTTAGCGCTGAAGAGCCAGAGAAATGCAGACCTAAATAGCCTAAGATCAGTACTCTGTCAACTATGTCAGCAGTACAAGCCCAGAAGAGTAGTGATACAGTGGGTCTCATCTCACTGTAACATCCAAGGCTACGGGGAGGGAGACAGATTGGCGAAAGAGATTGCCAGATTGCAACAACCAGATTCAAGTGCGACCTACGAAGAGTTCGGAAGGTTTATTGAGGCCAAATACATGGACAAATGGGAAACTGAGCATACTGGCTACACAATAAATTATATTTTTACTAGTTGAATAGAAAAGAGCAGATGATGGTCTTCAGGCTTCGCACTGGCCGCAACAGACTGTGGTACCATCTATTCAATAAACTGAAGATAGGTGCTATTGACTAATGCACCTGTGGTACTGGGAAAATGGCCCCTGAATATATGCTGCAATATTGCGCTACATACAGAGGAAACACATGCGGCTATCATTAGTGCCAACAATAGACAAGCTCTATGGCAGTGTCGACAGCCTCATGATGTCCACTGCTTTCTTTTAACAAATTTAAGTCGATGTGTGACAGCGTACGAAGAAGAAGAAGAAGAAGAAGAAGAAGAAGAAGAAGAAGAAGAAGAAAAAGATGCTCACTAATGTTAATTTGCCTGATGCATACGAAGAAGAGGTAGGAGATGAAGAAACACGTTGTCCCAATCTACTCAACCATAGCACCGCTGCCCATCTATATCTTAATTTGTTTATCTGTGGTCGCCACAACAAACGACTCTTGGGCTGTCTTTATTAATTGTTTCTGTCATTTTTTTTAAAATCTATCTGTATTTCCCACCCAATTCACCCTTTCGTCAAAACAGACACAAGATAGACTTGTGTTTCTTAAATTAATCTTTCTACATTTATTTTGAGCATCAAAGGGGGAATCTGCACATTCTTCTACAAGATTTCCCATTTAAATGTAGGCAGTGTCCAGCAGAGACAAAAAGGCGTATTCTTAATATTTAATGGCTAAAGATTTGAAGAAACGAAACATGATGATTGAAAATAGTGTTTAAATAGATAGAATGATATGTTACACGAACGTGATACCGGACCTGGGTTTGAACTTCTAGTCAGAACGAGGCAAGGTCAAACCACGATAAGAACAGTAGATGATTGTTAAAGGGAAGAATGAATGAATCAACAATTTTGTTCGCGCACTGCACGACAGTTGTTGGAACAGAACATTCATAGTCCGCTACACTCTCCTTCTCGCTTTTCTTGTTCGCTAAACTACAGCCTCTGACCTCCCTTCGACAGACTAAACACAATAACATAAACCGCTGTATTGATAGTTATGTTTATCTGATAGAATCTTGAACTTGACCATACATGAACTACATAGATGGGACTTGCTTGAACTTGACCATAGATAAACTACATAGATGGGACTTGAACTTGACCATTTATAAACTACATAGACGGGACTTGAACGTGACCATATATAACCTACATAGATATGACTTGAACATGAGCATATATAAACTACATATATGGGACTTGAACTTGACCATACATAACCTACATTTATGTGACTTGAACTTGACCATACATGAATTGTCACTTGAACTTGGCCATACATAGACTATGACTTGAACTTGACCATATATAACTTTAAAATATGTAACTTGAACTTGACCATATATTAACTGTGACTTAGACTTGACCATGCATAAACTGTGTCTTGAACGTGACCATACTTAAACTGTAACTTGAACTTGACCCTACATATACTATGACTTGAACTTGGTCATACATAAACTGTGACTTGAACTTGACCATACATAAACAGTTACTTGAACTTGACCATACATCAATTACATAGAAGGGTTGCTAGGATCTCATAATAAATGGATCCATATTCTGGAGATTTGCTCCATCAGACTTTACCTGCTCTCCCACTTATCAGCCTCCGTCGTTCTTAAACAGGTAATTCTGAAGTCTTCCCATATTTTATTTTGAGAATTTATCTGATTGCAGAAGTCCGTCGGGAGGGGGGGGGGGGGTGGGTTTGTTGAATTGTATGTATACAGCAGAGTTTAAAGAGTCACCCTAGGGATTCTCGGTGTTTTTCATTCACTGGTTTGGTTACATATCGCGACAGCAACACAGCAGCCTCCTACAGATGGCTCTAACACTTAAACATAGCAGTACCAGAGTTAGAGGCCGTCCCCGTAAAAGATGGATTTACGGAATTTCCGAGGCAGCCAGTTCCACCTTATACGAAGCACACACAAAGGCGCTGTCCAGATGTCACTTATACACCTGACGCCGAAACGCAAACCAGTATTAGATAGATAGATAGATAGATAGATAGATAGATAGATAGATAGATAGATAGATAGATAGATAGATAGATAGATAGATAGATAGATAGATAGATAGATAGATAGATAGGTTCTCGGTGTAAACAGAGTAGGACCACTGTTTCCTTCTCTGCGCCTGGGAAGGGAGCCAGACGTCTAATATGAGAAAAAAGTTGAGGCACAATAAAGTCTTGAATACTTCCTCCCAATCGGCTCGTCAGTGTCTACAGTAAAACAAATTTGTTGTGGTTCCAATAAAGATTCGAGTATTCTCATTGTAAAAGCTGCTGATGTGGAGGAAGTGTTAGACAAGTAATTGTGCTAGATATTGACTTGTTCTTAAGTGGAATGACTACCACCCTTCCTCGCCACCTTGTATACTTCTACCGTAACGCACCGAGACATGATATCAAACCCGTGTTCTTTTATACCAGAGACGCGAACTCTAATCGCTCTGTCAATTAGACGCTTCACATATAGTCTAATACAGCGTAAGTATGCTAGCGTTCAGTTAGAGCAGTAGAAAGACACCCTTGTTACATGAACTCGACGGACAGTTGGCAAGATAGCTCAAAAGTTATTTGTAAGCATTTCTCTTCATGTACAATGTTAACCAGAAATTATTTGACGTCAAAGTGGAAGCTCTGATAAACTTGCAGTGGGTATCACGACTTAGGAATAAGGCGCACTTGTTTCCATGGCTGTGATCTAAGAGATCGCGTGCTAATGAGCACGCACGCACGGCCAAGTCGTATGTTACCGAAACATACACAGTAACAAGAAAGAGGGTTTTTTTAGATTTCGTTACACGGTCCATGTTGCATCTTCTATCTTATCGTATCGTTGGAGATTTAGATAATCTGTTTCGCCTTTTGAGTTTCAAGTTGCGGATTAGGTATCAGTATTATCAAAGCAATTGGCGTCTCACGGAATCCAGATCACTGCACTTCAGGCCGACCCGTAGTTGGTATCTCTCCCAACAAATTTCTTAGGATATATAGACAAATAGTTCCCGTATCTCGTTGGTTCTAATGTGTCTGATTATCTTTTAAAAAACCTTTCCATGCTTGATGAACGCTTGATGTCAAACTCCAGTAACCTGAATATTCACAAAGATTAATCCTCTTCTACTTCTGCGTTCGTCCTTCTTAGGTCGTTGTGACGCTGTGCCAGATTTCCGCGATATCTGTACCTTTTGGCCCGACTCATCCGATTTCAGCTGAGTTTTTTGGGTACTGTGTTTGCCTTTCCACTGCGATCCGTATTGATTTAGACGAACTATATTAGTGCAGCTTGTTTTCAGTGCAGACGTAATGAGGAGGAATAGTGTCTTCATCTGTTCTGGTTCGCTGACCCTGATGCAAGCATCCAACTATGAGTCGCTGGTTGCTGTCAGCTCTGGTTCACTGACCCTGATGCAAGCATCCAGTTATGAGTCGCTGTTTGCTGTCCCTGTTCTGCATCGTCGACCCCCAAAAGAATATATTGCAGTACCATCACCCAGAAGACGGTGATTGAATCAGTATATTTTTCATGACCATGACTAACATGTCTGATAAGTATATTCTTCATAATCCTGACTAACATGTCTGATCAGTATATTTTTCGTAACCCTGACCAACATATCTGATCAGTATATTTTTCATAACCATGACTAGCATGTCTGATCAGTATATTTTTCATAACCATGACAGACATGTCTGATCAGTATATTTTTCATGACCCTGACTAACATGTCTGATCAGTATATTTTTCATAACCATGACTAACATGTCTGATCAGTATATTTTTCATGACCCTGACTAACATGTATGATCATTATATTTTTCATGACTATGACTAACATGTCTGATCAGTATATTTTTCATGACCCTGACTAACATGTATGATCAGTATATTTTTCATGACCATTAACATGTCTGATCAGTATATTTTTCATGACAATGACTAACATGTCTAATCAGTATATTTTTCATGACCCTGACTAACATGTATGATCAGTATATTTTTCATGACAATGACTAACATGTCTGATCAGTATATTTTTCATAACCATGACTAACGTGTCTGATCAGTATATTTTTCATGACCCTGACTAACATGTATGATAAGTATATTTTTCATGACCATTAACATGTCTGATCAGTATATTTTTCATGACCATGACTCACATGTCTGATAAGTATATTCTTCATAATCCTGACTAACATGTCTGATCAGTATATTTTTCGTAAACCTGACCAACATATCTGATCAGTATATTTTTCATAACCATGACTAACATGTCTGATCAGTATATTTTTCATAACCATGACAGACATGTCTGATCAGTATATTTTTCATGACCCTGACTAACATGTCTGATCAGTATATTTTTCATAACCATGACTAACATGTCTGATCAGTATATTTTTCATGACCCTGACTAACATGTATGATCATTATATTTTTCATGACTATGACTAACATGTCTGATCAGTATATTTTTCATGACCCTGACTAACATGTATGATCAGTATATTTTTCATGACCATTAACATGTCTGATCAGTATATTTTTCATGACAATGACTAACATGTCTAATCAGTATATTTTTCATGACCCTGACTAACATGTATGATCAGTATATTTTTCATGACAATGACTAACATGTCTGATCAGTATATTTTTCATAACCATGACTAACGTGTCTGATCAGTATATTTTTCATGACCCTGACTAACATGTATGATCAGTATATTTTTCATGACCATTAACATGTCTGATCAGTATATTTTTCATGACAATGACTAACATGTTTAATCAGTATATTTTTCATGACCCTGACTAACATGTATGATCAGTATATTTTTCATGACCCTGACTAACATGTATGATCATTATGTTTTTCATGACTATGACTAACATGTCTGATCAGTATATTTTTCATAACCATGACTAACATGTCTGATCAGTGTGTTTTATGACCAGACGCTAATGTTCTCTTCTACGCTAGCATAAAAATATATATTTCTGATTTTCACCACCCATCGCATCTCCTTAGGTAAATGTGCGATTATTATCATTTCAAGATTACTTATCAGAGGTCTATCATCACACTCTGTATTCCAACGACAGCATCCTTCTGCATTGAATGCAGTGTTGACGATATCATGGTGGTAGTTTGACATTTTCGCATCAGTATGGATCATCAATTTGCCGAGACAAAACAACGGTTTGAGAATAAGAACTAATGTAGTTTAAATTGTTTCACTTAAGTGAAAGTGAGTTCTGATGACTTTTGCAAAACGCATTGACTTTTTCGATCCACATTTGCTCTACTCTGGGGAGATTGCACTCTTTCTCATTTTCACAGTATGCACCGTTGGCTGTTGTAAGTCATTGTCATTTTAGGATTTCTAACATATCAAATTATGTATGTATTGCGTCTTCTTGGTACAATATAACCATATATTCTATTGATTTGTATGCGCAGTGGTGGTCTGATTGAGTTGTATTTTAATGAGTTGGTAAAACCATCCTTTTGTTTTTCTTGTTATATGTTCCCAACAAGTATTTGCCACAAGATCTCTAGTGTCATCATCTCTCTTGGCGAAATTAAAAGTGGCAATGCATGTGATGCATTTCTAATACTCTCAACAGCAAAATATTCTCAGAGAAATTATCATAATAAAGAACAAAAAGGGAAAATGCAGTCAACTTGTCCTCTTCTTTCTTTCATTTCACTTTCTGTCCTGCTTGAGCCTTTCAGCGTCAGATTTTGAAGAGGTTCCTTGACCGAGCATTAGTATGTGCCTCGCACACGGGTAGTTAAACTGCTCCTGTAATTTATGTTATACATCCTTTGCGTGGTCGGCCCCTGGCTCTGTATTTTTTTTATCTGTTTAGCATTGCTTTCTGAGGGATACTATATGGTGGATGTTGTGTCACGTGACCAAACCACTTGGTTTTCTGTCTCTTTATGAAGTCTAGTACTGATGTTATACCTACTTGTTTCCTAACATTTTCGATTTTGAATATATATCCATTCTTGTTATTTCAAGCATTCTACGCAGACATTTCATCTCGGTTGTTTGCTTTGATTCTTTTAACTGTATTTGCTAATGTTCAATTCTTGCATTGATAGCACATTTCGTGTATGAATATTGTGTTAAATAGCTTTCTTTGTGCGCCCATTACCACATGCTTACGTAGTAATAAACAGTGAGCTCCACCTTAAAGATGGCAATCCGTTTCAGAGAACACAATGTGTAATATAAATATCGTAATGTGATCATGATAATATACATCTTTTAGGAATTTGCATGGGAATCGAAAAGAAGATATTATATATTAACTTCAATCACATGCCTTTATGAAGTGCTCAATGTCAAATTCGTTAATCGAAGACCTACCGTAGTGGTACCCTGAACATTCACATTTTACATATGTGTAACAGTTCCAGCGCGAGCATGAGCGTTTAGGGCAGGGATGATGTTTTCGGCGACTCTGAGAACAAAGGTACCTGAATGTGTGCCAAATTCACTCTCCGTCTGGACACTACCTCAAGGTCCCTCACGGTCTCGATACTTAGTCAACAAAGGAAAACGGGGGGTTGGGGGAAAGAATGTCTTTTGTGCAGGTAGACGATAGGTGTTGACCACTCTGGCGTTCCAATTTTGGTAGTGTGACAGAGGCCAGCACAGCTTGATGCGACATTTTGACTGATTCGTTCCAATGGCAGCTGAATGGGTGGGTCAAGAAATCTCACAGACTGGCCATTGGACAGTTCTGATACTGCTTGAGGCTATTTAATACTAGACACAGTTTAACTCAAGCAGACTGGCCATGGAGATATATATATATATCTATATATATATATATATATATATATAGAGAGAGAGAGAGAGAGAGAGAGAGAGAGAGAGAGAGAGAGAGAGAGAAGAGAGAGAGTGAGAGAGAGACAGACATAATTTATCTAGGAGTCTGTTTAGCTCACCGACTTAATAGAAGGGTGATTGATAGGCTGTTTTTACGAATGTGTGAGAACAGGGTCGCTGAACCAGCATACGCCTTCGAGTCTTGGCCAATCGCTCTATAAGATGTGTGTTGGGCGCCCTGTGTCTAAGAGAGATCTAGATGTGTGTGTGGTGTGTGTAGACACCGAGGGAACGATGTATGTTCCAAAGCGTGGGTATACGCAGATCGATTGAGTGAGTATATATATCGATATGTGAATATAAGTTGAATATATTGAATGTACTATGTCCAGATCACCCGCCTGATGGGATCTGAGTGTCACAGAATACAAAGGTGAGGACGAGTTTTTGAGAGTGTGTTGAGGGTGCAGATAAGGGGAGGGGAATGTGTGGCTAGAACTGGGTTGGATTAGTTGGGAGCAACATCAATAGCTTATGCTTATAAACTCCATGTATCTATTTAGATAACTTGTATTTCTTGTATTGTTTGTAATTTCATTGCACTCACTTTACTAGTTGTATGAGTATGATATAATAAATATACAACCTGCTGCGTGCTATGTTATTTTCTGTGTGTAGTCGTGAATGATGTGGGTGAGTGTGGTAACATTCTAGATAGAATAACCCCAGTGGAAACCTGGACTCTGCTACATTTGTGTACCAATAATAAGTCATTAAAACAGAAGTCTAATAATGACGGCCCATGTGAGCATGGTGTTAAGAAGGCACATGAAGTTTATGTATACGAAAAACTAGCTCACTATGTAAATAAAAATTGCATAGACACCACAGCAGCAAAAGTAATTATGACGGTTTGATTCTGATCTCCTGTCATGCGACCAACTTAAACAACAGGTCAATACTTTATATCGAGCTAAAATGAGTAATAATGACATTATATACCGAACTACGTTCCAATTTGTGAACAACGAATTTGGCAAAAATCAAAGCTTTATTGTCCAAATTAACAAGTTGGAGGACAATGGATATCTTACTGCAGGACGTACCAGAGTCAGGAAGGAAGGACATTTAAGGACAGTTTAGAATGGATAATGATTCATATATGAGGGCATATCATTGGCTCATAAAACAAGTATTCACGAAAGCTATGTAATGCAAGAAGATGTGCGTGTAAAAGAGGAAAACAGAGGTTGAGAAAGGTTAGAATACATATTTTTTAATCACAAAGAACACTAGTGAATTAGGTAAGCCGAACACTATTCATGCAACAAAGAACATTAGTTGTTTAATGAAGTATGAAGAACACTTGCTTGTTGTTGAAGAACAACATTGGTTCAGTGCAGTAAAACAGAATGATTACTCACGCAGAAAAGAACCTCGACTTTGACATGATGTAGTTACTAGCGCCATTCACAACCTTCCTTAGTCACCGTTTACGAAATGAGTGTAAGGTTACAGTTGTTATTTGTATTCCACTCCTTGTACTATTTTGACGAATCCTTTCATTAGTCACTGCTATTTACTGACAATCATCATGTAGCATGTCCTTTATAGAACGTGGCTTCCATCACAGCCTTTCTGAAAGAAACTCTTTCCCTTGTCAAAACCCTAGCCTCCGCCACAGTCATACCCAGGAATTCCTGGCTATCTTTGTGCCATTATCTTCCCTACCTTTTATTCCTAACACCATATTATCCATCCCTGCTCTCTCAAGATAGTTGTCTCTTGATGTGACAAAAGTATTTACATTTTCTGGCCAAAGTGGAATTGAAAAAACCAGTTTTCCTCTATGTTCAACTCTTGTCGAATATATGTATTAAGGGTATTGTGAGGAACTTTCTGTAACATTTTGACTCGAAGGACTCGATTTTTCATAATACGATCTCAATATACGATTTAAGCTCTTTAATTTCTGTTCCTGCTAAAGAAAAAAAAATCTGTCAAATGGCAACGAAACCATGTGCAAATCCAACATATATCCTCCCACTCACCACACCACGCCCGCGGCAGCATCATGCACGCAGCTCTATTCTATCGTTACAACTGCTCTTCCGTGCTGCCATACCCAGATTCATAACAAGAATATCACATCAATTGTTTCACCTGCTTCTTATATCGATACTGAAGCATAAACGCGATTTTGACTAGCACTGCCAACGTTCGGATCCATTTTTAGAAAAGGTAAATGCTACAATTAGCAAAATCTGTGCCGTCCATTTTTAGCTGATGTATGAAACCCATCCCAACTCTTGTCTATCTATGCAGTTTTTGGTCAGATTGAGCGAGCATGGTTGCAGTAAAGCTGAAACAGGACCACTGTTACCTTTCAATCATGTATACGGCTATTAAAGCAGGATGTACATGAAGCTAGCAACCTCATCACGCTAACTAATTTCTACAGCACACCACAAGCGCAAGAGTACACACGTCGTGCTTTGGCAATAGGCTTCCAAATAGTGTGATGATCCAACAATTCTTTGTAAGGAGCAAAAGGGTGACAAGAAGACAAGATAGTATAGAAGGGCTAATATGCAACAACGTCATCAATTTCGACGAAAACCTCTTTATCATGGACAAGGGACAACACAGACTACCCCTAGCAGGTCTATCTAGTGCCCATGTGTAGCTGGTTTATTAACACAAATTGACTTATGCATTTCAAATTTTTTCACATTTTTAAGTCGTCATACACGTTCACATTTAGGACATTCTCTCGAAAATTCGGAGGTGGCATTTTGATACAGTCTGACCTTTACTAGAACGATGAGTTAGTCAGATTGAGGAAACGGTGATTATCGAGACTAAATATTGACCCTGGTACCTTTTGTGTGTTAGACAATAGCTCTATTGCTTCTGTAACTACGAGGTATTTTTTTTTTCCATAGCACACACGATCGCAAATATCCCCCTCCGCCTTTCACAAACCCCCCCGCCCCGAAAAAATACTCGTTCTCTGTAATCTATAATTCTATTGATTGTACTCTGATGTCGTGGGAGAGTATACTCGTTATTATAAATTATAATTTAATTGTAAACAGAGCATGTTTATTTGTATATAGATTATATACTCTGCGTATATAACGCTAGATACATACCGTATGGACAGGCTATGAAGCTTTATTTAGTGATTTTATAAACGTTTCTGATTTTTATGAGAATTCGAATTTCTGCGTTTTCGTTAGACCGTATTCCCCCCCCCCCCCCCCACCCCCCTTAAGACTATGCGTACATTGTTAATAAATATATAAAAAATGTATGAGTATTAATGCTTTTATCAATTTCATTGTCAATAATACTTCAACCACTCTGTCGGTACCTTCTTCGGAAATAATACAATGTACATTACAATAAAAACAGCCACTATATTCAGAACTTATCACATTGTACATTACAGTAAACACTTAGCCACTATATTCAGAACTTATTGTAAATTCGAGTACAAACTATCATTACGGCCTTTATTCCCATCCTCGAAGTCCGTGAAAGGGGTTGGTGCTATTTACAGAGCTCTCTGCAGTCGTTTTGGATTGAAATCTGCTCGGTTTTTAAATAACACTATGAATGAAAAGAAACCTTTCTTTACCAAGGTTTCGAACCCGTGTTTCCTAGATTATTAGACTGGTATCCTAACCGATCGATCACCCTAAGTTCAGCTCGTACATTTTCTATGGTTATACACATTCTTGTCCGTTAAACTGTAAATGGGTACATGATTATGTGTTAGGGAAAGGTAGGGAAGGTGGCGAGAAAGGTAACTCGTGCCTCTGTTTCACAACAAAGAACAAAGACTGCATTCAATGAATTCTTTAATACTGCATCCCCAACGATATGAGATCCAATGCTACTAGCCTGAAGATCTTCACATCTTAGAGGGAAAGTCCTAGTTGCAGCAGGTTCGTAATAAACAATGTTTTTTTTTAAATGTAAAACTGCATTTTCAACTTTATTTTCAAACATTGGAATTTAAATTTAGTGCATACCTTCACAAATTCGAAATGTCTGTAGGTGTTCTCGTTTTGCTTTTTACAGATTGGTATTTCTATTTCTAACAAAATCATCAAGCCTAAAGAATTTACGTGCTCTCTTCTGCTTGCGTTTTCCTACAATGAGTTAAGAAATTAGTTATGTGTTCTTGTCGCATTTAGCGAGACACGATACTCTCAGCCACACAAGTCCTTTTTCTTGTATTAAGACTCAATGGCCAGATCGGTTGGTTAGATCCGCTAAGAGCACGAGTCTCTCATGTAGGCAGTTATTAACGTTCATTATTGACCTTTTAATTGTCTTCATGTCTTTCCTTGACGGTGAATGACCCACTACTGCATGTTATTCACATAGGACAGTGTGTGGGTAAGGGAAAGTGAGTTAAGCTCGCAAACCCAATGTCCAAGGTTCAAATTACGCTACGCTTGGTTATCTCTGGGGTTTTTTTAAAATTCCATGATCGCTTCTTCTAGTCGACTAAGTTTTAAATTAATACATGTCAAAATCAGAGGAAAATGTCTGACCCGCTGCTGAAGCTACAAATGTTGTGCTCTGTCATCGACACTTTCAACAACAAAAAATGACAGAGCATTTATAGCGGCTTTCAGGTGCAATTTAGATGACTTACAGAAATTCTGAGCCACTTTGTATATTCTTGCTGAAGTTGTATCAGTAGCTACTTATTTTACATGATGAGATTACAAGTCCCATTAGTAATCCTCCTGAGACGTTTCTACGACATTCTTGTAAGGTTGCAACTGGCCAATTATTTGTTCTCACATATCAACACTCGTAACTTCCCTTTTACTAATTCTTAGTCGATCTTTACTTATTATACTAATAACCAATTTAACATTAATAAACTTACCTGTTTCAAGCACTGAATGCGACAGCGCGCCATTGTAACATACGCCTCTTCTGTAGCAGCCTTGGCAGCCATGATTAGGAATAACTCCACCAGTATTAACAGCATTGCGTAAGTTGAAGTCCCAGAAAGGGCTGCAGCCAAGGAATGCCTACACATTCCGGCCGTTAGAGTGTCATGGAAGACAAGAAGGTTAATCCTCCAACTCTTCCTATACAGATCCAAGATTTCATCGATGCAAATTTGACAAGTAATCCGTTAACCTGCACAACGGTTCAAATCTAAGTAGCTGTATATGACGTGATGCTTCGTTAATTCTCACACGATCGTATTAGGTTGTGAAGTTGTCCTTGTGATCTGTGAACGACACAAAGACATAAGCAATGAGTTATCTCAGGAAAACTGTGAACGTCCACCATTATGACATGTAATGCTGATACTAATGCTACTACTACCAGTACAACTACTGCTATTACTAATGAGTTAATACGTATGTTGATACTTAAAATACAATTAGTGTTGCTAATTATGTAAATACTTCTCGACCAACGCAACCAAATCTACTGGTTGTATAACTAATGTTGCTACTCTTCTATCAAGTATTACTATGGCTAATTTAACTATGGCTGCTACTAAAAGTAATACTGCTATGAGTACTAGTATTTCTAAGACTAATATTATTATTGCTACCATTAGTAGTAATGTACTTGTTGTTGCTGCTACTAATATAACTTCCGTTTCTACTACATTATTCAATTATTGCTGCTACTAAATTAATCAGTTATTTATGCTACCACATTATACTTTAATTGCTCCTACTACATTATTCAATTATTGCTGCTACTAAATTAATCAGTTATTTATGCTACCACATTATACTTTAATTGCTCCTACTACATTATTCAATTATTGCTGCTACTAAATTAATCAGTTATTTATGCTACCACATTATACTTTAATTGCTCCTACTACATTATTTCATTATTGTTGCTACTACATTGTATAACTATTGATCCTACTCTATCATACATTTATTGCTACTGTTATTAATATAAATATTGCTGCTTTTACAATATTCAGTTATTTATGCTACGACATTATACTTTAATTGCTCCTACTACATTATTCAATTAATGCTGCTACTATTTTATACAAGTATAGCTGCCACTAAATTATACAATTATTACTCATACTACATTATACAATTATTGCTGCTACTACATTATACAATTATTGCTGCTACTACATTATACAATTATTGCTGCTACTACACTATACAATTATTGCTGCTACTACATTATACAATTATTGTTGCTTCTAAATTATACAATTATTACTGTTACTGCATTATACAATTTGCTTCTGCAACT
This sequence comes from Ariolimax columbianus, assembly GCA_036924085.1. Classification (NCBI taxonomy): domain Eukaryota; kingdom Metazoa; phylum Mollusca; class Gastropoda; order Stylommatophora; family Arionidae; genus Ariolimax; species Ariolimax columbianus. The sequence continues at coordinate 27,527,732 of JAVGWX010000013.1, read as the reverse complement.
ACTAATACAATTATTTCTGCTACTACTATACAATTATTTCTGTTAATAATATTACAATTATTTCTGCTACTGATACTGATACAAATATTTATGTTGAAAATATTACAATTATTTCTGCTACTGCTGCTGATACAATTATTTATGCTGCTACTATTACAATTATTTATGCTGCTACTACTGATACAATCATTTCTGCTACTTCTAATACAATTACATCTGCTACTTACTACTGGTACAATTATTTATACTACTACTATTTTAATTATTTCTGCTGCTAACAATGATAAATATATTTATGTCACTACTGATGAAATTATTTCTGCTACTTTTAGTACAATTGTTTCTGCTACTACTGATATAATTATTTCTGCTACTTCTAATACAATTATTTCTGCTACTACTGATATAATTATTTCTGCTACTCCTGATACAATTATATCTGCTACTACTGATACAATTATCTCTGCTACTTCTAATACAATTATTTTTTAGTACCGGGTTAGCCTTCCCTCTTAGATCTCTTCTCCTGAGCCTGCCTGCTCTGTTGTAACTTGTGATCGAGGATCACAGCGTGGATGTGTACAAGGGTCTTGGCAGATCTGGTTCGTTGGCCCCGACGCTAGCAGTCAGCAATAGGTCGCTGACCACAAGATCTCATGCGCTGCTCAACATCTTGGTCACATTTATTTATTCTAAACTATTGTTGTTGGTTCTTTGTTATGGCCAAAGTAAGCATTCATGATTATTTGGTATGACCTATGTTTTTCATAGATAATACAAGTATTTATGGTCACTATCTATAACATATGTTTGGCACACACAAAAAATGCATGCATGACTACTATGTTTATCGTGGCCAGCCTAATCATTTATAACTACTATATATGTTCTCTGTGTTTGTCACATACAACATGAGCATTCTGATCAGGTAAGGTCAGATCATCCCGTAACCGGTGAGGTTGTTGGGGCACATATAAAGACATCCTTCTTTGTCAGCGGCCCCTGCCTGTGCCTCTTCTGGTCGGAGATTGGTCGATTCTTTTATGTTGTCCTCCCACCTCTTTTTGGGACAGTCTCTTCGTTGTCTCCCTTGCACCTTTCCGTGGAGGATCGTATTGGCAAGACCATTTGATCTCGATATGTGGCCCCTGCCAAGCGAGTTTCTTTCTTTTTACAGTTGCCAAGAGGTCTTCAAAAGGCCCTATTGCTGGTGTAATTCTATCTCGTATTTCCTCATTTGTAACTCGATCTTTGTTAAAAGTCTTCGGAAACATGTTATCTCCAAGGCCTGTATCCTTCGCTGAAGGTCAGCTGTAACTGTCTATGTCTCACAAGCATAGAGGAATATTGACAGGACCAGTGTACGCATTAATCTGATTTTCGTACATAGTGCTTACCGTTTATCTTGCCATATTTTGTTAAGTCATGCAAGCGCCGCTATTGTCTGTCCTATTCTGGCCAACACCTCACATTTTGATCCTTCATCACTGACAATCGACCCCAGATATTTAAAACGGTCAACCACTTCGAGTTCCTGACCATCAGCTTTTATCCTGCTGTTGAAGCCCTCGGCGTTGTTGATCATTAATTTGGTATTTCCAGCGTTTATCTCCATACCATAGTCAAGAGCTGTTTCATCGAGCCGTCTGACCCATTCCTGGAGTTTTGCTTCTGAACCCGCCAACCCGTCGATATCATCTGCAAATCGAAGGTTGGTAATCGTTCGACCCCCTATCTTGACAGTACCAAGTGCCTCACTCATAATTCCCTCAAAGAATATAATAAAAAGAGTTGGAGAGAGTGTACAGCCCTGTCTCACACCAACTGATGTGCGAAACCAGTCCCCTTGCCTCCTATTCACAAGAACTGCGCTATACGCCTTGTCATACAGATGTTAAAGGACCTTTATAACATTTCCGTTGATTTTATACATCCTCATGGTTGCCCATAGGGAATGACCATTCACGTGTACTATAAAGGGGCCGCTGTAATATGGAGATGGGTTGTTATGTGGAAATCAACTAACGAAAGCATTATATATTGAGTGTTTGCATCCTGCAATTTTCAAGCATCCCTTGACATCAAGAGAGGTGAGATCGTTTGCTTCTCCAATTGAAGACGAACGATAAACTCGTAGTTTACGTTCACACGCTATGCGTGTAAAAGAAACGATTCCCATTGCAAATTGAAAAGAGGTTGCTGTTGGCTGCTGTCATAGCAAAAACATTCTGAATTTAATTAAATCCATACTCAATCTGCTTGACCAATAGTAAACCAGAGAAGAAGTATTTTTTTTAAAATCTTTATCTCGTGTTAATTCCAGTCATTTATACTAACAAGTCTTGCAACTGGACCAAGGTAGCTAGGTTGGGAGTATAAAAGGCTCTGGCAAGTGTTATCCATTTATATGGCTTGTCCAAATCTGCAAACTCACATCGTTCGCCGATTCGAGAAGTATTGTTCGATTTCAGAGTCAACTATGTCAGCAGTCCGCACCAAAAAGGGTAGTGGTACAGTGGGTCCCATCACACTGCAACATCAAAGGCAACGAGGAGGCAGACAGACTGGCAAAAGAAGGTGCAAGACTACCACAAACAGATACTAGTATGACGTACGAAGAGTCAAAACGGCTTATCAAAGCCAGATACATGACCAAATGGGAAACCGAACATACTGGTTACACCAAAAACGATGCCTATTACCAGTTGAACCGAAGAGAGCAGGTCGTTGTCTTCAGACTTAGCACTGGCCACAATAGACTGAGGTACCACCTATTCAACAAATTGAAGATAGGTGGTACCGACGAATGCCCGTGCGGTACTGGTAAAATGACCGCTGAACATCTGCTGCAGAACTGCCCGACATACGAGGATCAGAGAGAGCAGATGTGGCCATCACCAGTGGAACTGCAAGACAAGCTCTATGGCAGTGGCGACAGCCTCAGGATGACCGCCGCTTTTTTCGAAAAAATAATGGTTACTGTCTGACTGCGTACGAAGAAGAAGAAGATTTCAGAGTCTCTGTTAATTTATTTTCTGTTGTTTTATTTCAATTTATTCGGAGTGATTAAAATAGACTTCTTGCCTTTGTTATCGTTGTGGAAAGTTTTTTTTCTTGATTGCAACTGTTTCTGCAATTGCTGCTTCAGTTGTGCAGGAAATCAATTTATCAACCATATTTGACACTGCCACAAACCATGGTGGAGTAAGACCACTATCTTGGCACTTGCCAACATTTGGTGTGTATGTTTACAGAAATAAAAAGCATATACAATCAGGATGAACTGAGATAAGTATTACATAATTTTTTTTGGTCACGTTTTGTTTTCTTCTATACGTGATCTTTTTTTTATATCGAAAAATGTGGTTACAAGAAGAGGAAGCCAAATAATATCCAGAAATGTATGATGCATTGGTTTTTCTCTTGTAATGATTTGTATATAGATTAAAACAATTGGTCATCTTGTAGGAATTTTTGTCTGCTAATTTATACAGGTGTATGTTAGCACGCAGGTACACAATTTGTAGATAAGCCCATATGAGAGTGAAAGTTATTTACAATGCGTGTGTGTAGTGTAGATGTGTATAAGTGTCTATGTGTGTGGCAAAAATGGGGGAGGGAGAGATGCTCATGTCATTGATATGTGCAGATGATCTGCTTTGAATTGGTTAATGTCGCGTGTCCATAATGTATGAGTCTCCTTCCCGATCCGTCCACTAATTTAGTTTATTGAACTGGCACATCTGTTCTATTATTGTTTGTCTGCCGTGTACCTCTGCTCGATTGAGATGTCATTTTACAGAACGTGCAATTTCCCTTTATATTTTCTTCCTTTCCAAGTTTCTTAAATTTCGACTCCTCCTTCATATGATAATGAAACTCTATCTGGCATCTCGATGCATAATTTTGAAACATACTAAAACTTTGTATCTAATTCTGAAACAAAACAAACACTTCGTCTGTTCAGATTTTGTAAATGAGCACACAGAATAAGATACTGTGAAATGTCCTTGACCTAGTATTGCGGTTCAACTTCCAACATAGAACTGGTGGCGTTGCTGTCCGAAGATCACATCAAACCATGGCTTCTTTTTTCACTTCTCTGTTAATATCGTCTTCTACTCTTTAGTACATCCACTGCACTGTTAATATCGTCTTATCCTGTTTCGTACATCCATTGCTAATATAGTCTGCTCTCCTTTGGTACATCCACTGCTAATATAGTCTGCTCTCCATTCGTACATCCACTGCTAATATAGTCTGCTCTCCTTTCGTACATCCACTGCTAATATAGTCTGCCTTCCTTTCGTACATCCACTGCTAATATAGTCTGCCTTCCTTTCGTACATCCACTGCTAATATAGTCAGCTCTGCTTTGGTACATCCACTGCTAATATAGTCTGCTCTCCTTTCGTACATCCACTACTAAAATAGTCTGCTCTCCTTTCGTACATCCACTGCTAATATAGTCCGCTCTTCTTTGGTACATCCACTGCTAATATAGTCTGCTCTTCTTTGGTACATCCACTGCTAATATAGTCTGCTCTCCTTTCGTATATCCACTGCTAATATAGTCCGCTCTTCTTTGGTACATCCACTGCTAATAGAGTCCGCTCTTCTTTGGTACATCCACTACTAATATAGTCCGCTCTTCGTTGGTACATCCACTGCTAATATAGTCTGCTCTCCTTTCGTACATCCACTGCTAAAATAGTCTGCTCTCCTTTCGTACATCCACTGCTAAAATAGTCTGCTCTCCTTTCGTACATCCACTGTTAATATCGTCTTCTCTCTATTTGTATACCTACTATTATTATCGTCTTCTCTGTGCAGTTGGTTCCAAACAAAGCATAGGTGAACAGCAGCAACGTACCCACAACCTGAAGTCAATATAAAAGCATTTGTGCTTATGCAATCTGGGTTTCTGTAGCAATTCGTTTTACATTAACAAATTGCTAGTCACAAACACAGGCTACTTTTTTCGCCTTTTACGTTATGTTTACTTGTTTACTACGCAATCATATTAATAACAGTAACATGAATACAATTAAATGTACATTTCTTCTGGTTTCAACTACTGGAGTGTTCTTTCTGTATTTTTCTGCATTCAAGATCTTCGTTGATGCTATATCTACAGACTAGCCGACATGATGAAGTCTGTAGTAGGAGCGACTGCCACACAGATTGTGTCTCAGCTCCGCACCTTCTAGTCAGGTCTGGTATCTCATTTCCCTACTGAGCTAACATTCCTGTAGAATGTGTTCCTTATTCTAGCCCTCTGTCCCACATGTGCATTCATCGGTGTGTGAGATCTTAAGTCGGTATATATGTTATGGAGTGTTAATGATGCAGTTTAAAAATAAAAAAAGGTAGACAATTGTCTAAATACTCAAAACAATATGTTTATGAAACATTTTAATAACATGCAAATCTAAATCACATAATTCTCGTTTAACACCAAGAATATAAATGTAGTAATGAACGTTATTCCAAGTGAATGATATTCTACATCATTAAACACATACCTTAGACATCAACAAAGTAAAATTAATGAAATCACTAGATTTATACATGTTTTATTTGGTAAACATTTTTATCATTTCTAAGTAGGAAATTTGTCAAGGACCAAGTGCTTCTTGGTACACAATTGTCAAATAAAAGATAAACAAGGTAAGTAACTCTTACAGAGTTCTAATGTGAGCGCCATCCTAGCTGAGCTAGATATAAACATTCGCATTTTATTATTTAAACATCTTACTGATATTTTATTTATACTGGATTTATATCAAAATATAAACATATTTCACATTCAGTAGAAATACTTTCCTTATGTCGCTGTTCCCAATGTTGGCGTGTTAAGAAATATAATGCTGTCTAATCTCGGAGCCTGTCATAATAATGCAGACTAGGCTCTAACGTTACCCTGACAATAAAAGATGCACGTCTTACTGGGGTCTGAATCCGTGTCTATAAGACAGTAGAAATATGACCCTATCTCATGTTTCTGTCACCATTATAACCATTATTCAACACTTTTTTAATATATTGCCCTAACGCTTTGTAAATTGTATCAAATTTTGCTGATGTTTTCAATATATGTCGCCTGAGATTATTCAATGGTTTTCATTTAGACTTCACTTAGTCGCTTCTCTTCTACCGTAGAGTGTAGACGGTGCCAAATTGGCACATACTAAATAAATCTTGAAGATACATAGCTTACAAAATAAAAATTTGCTGCAGAAGGTCTCACAAACATTTGCCAATTTAGTAGGAAAAACATAGTATATATTATATAATTATACATTAGTTCACATATAATATTTAAAATAATAAAGGAGCTAGGAACATGAAATCCATTTATTATTGCACTTACGTTATTCCTATTTTGCTAGCAGAATGTCCACCAACATTATCTCTTCGCTTTATCATTTGACAATAACATACAGCATATAAGTCTCTGGTCTTCTCTCTCGATCACATTCGCACCTCACGCTCAACTCCTTCGTCATTCGTGAAATGTTTCTCGTTGATACATTTATCCCATTGTTTTATCATTGCATGAAAACCTGCAGCACAGAGGCCTATGTCTGCTGTCTCGTCCACTTTTACACTTCACGTCCAACATCTTTGTCACTCTCGAAACGTTTACGGGTGAGTTGTTAGGGCACCAAACAAGAGGGAACGAACACTTCTCACACTATACTTCAAGCATTTCCTTGAGGATATCCTTTGCAGAAAATCTATGTGTTCCCTCTTCAGTCGTCTTTCACAATTGTATTGGATGGTTGCATTTAACCTATTTTATTTAAAGCACAGGTAAAAGACGGGTGAGGATTCCATTTAGGCAGATTTATATTTGCATCAGGTCATCCTAGGTCGCAAACCCCTTATAAATTGAGGGTGATCTGTACTACTAACAACAGTCAGTGATAAGCATTGATGGCGTGAATCCCGACCTTGGCCAGGTAAAGAGTACAGAATAGTTCTGCTGACATAAAATGAGACTAAGGGGCTTGTGTAATTGGGACAAAGAACTATATATTGTCAAATCCATTTCTTCAAAAACAACAATAAGACTACAATAATGAATTTGGGGCAGGCGTTACGGTTGATGGTTAAAGTGGAAGTCTGTTTATTTAGAAAGAAACTAAAGAAAAAGAAGAAGAAGAAGAAGAAGAAGCCATCAATACTGTAATATGTATGATGAAATAAAGTGAACACCTATGAATGTGCCAGAAGTAGTATGTTGGCGGTTCTTGTTAGCATAGCCTTAACAGTTAAAAATTGAACCCTACATACCGAATAGACAGTGTCTGAGGTTAAAACTCATATCCTGCGTTAGAAACAGTGCTACTAAATATTTAACGGGCGCACAGTAATAATACTTTACTCGTTATGTTTAAGATTACTTTAACATACTAGGAAATATTTGTGTTGTAAACGTCTCGAAAGGTGTGTAGTACGTACTTGGGTAGAAAGAGTAGGGCCGATGTATCCTTCTAAACATGTTGTAAAGGACAGATAAAGAGGGTTGTGTATGAGGCTAGTAATCACATCATGTAAAATCATTTCTACATAATTTAAACCACCATTGTAAGTGCGTGGATACATGCTTCCTTAAATGGGACAGGTATAAATGTCGCCCTATGCTAAAAGAATACAAATGAAATAATAAATTGGTCTCAATGCTGTTAATCAATTTCTGACTGTACATTTTAACATTCACCAAAGTCAGGAACAGTTATGTTACATTTCACCTAAATAGATACATATTTAACAGAAAGCTGATGTACGGAACACTTGACTTAACAAGAACAAATATGCAGGTACGGTGTCAAATTATTTTCACATACCTGAATATTTAGTCCGTAATAACGTTGTACCAACAGGTATCTCCAGGTTACTAGTCCACTCCTGAATGTAGATGTCCAAATTCCAAAGTGAAATCAATTGTTTTTACATTCTTTTAAAGTACAGTAATTTTTTTTTTTAAAGCCACACGTGACAACATCAAATATTAAGATTGGCGAGATTTCCGGCCACTTATTTATGACATGTAAAACTAAACAACGTATGTTAATGTTTCACCTGCTAAGTATCTGCGTTTTACTTCAAATGGTGCTTCGTGGACATACTTCCAAGTTATTCTAACACTTTCAACTAAATTAGATTATAAATGTGCAGATTATATCAATCTCTTTACTGAAACTCTGAACAATTGCATATTCTAACATTAGCTCATTTAACTCAACAAAGCGTTATCGTAATTCAGGTGTTGTTGATACTGCACACTCGGAAACACTCTCTTAAATGTTTATCCACTTCAGTAATTTGTCCGACTTTTAGATTCCCATTGCGAAGGTAAGAGCACGTACTAGATTAGAACGTACGCAGAGCTCCTGAAATACACGTAGAAAACAGGTGATAGAAGAACCAGGATAGTGCCAGAGGTCCGTGAAGGCACGTACAAAACAGGTTGAACAAACACCTAGCATTTCCACTACTGTTCGCGTTTCTCATGGCTGCGCACGGGCAACCGCGCATGCACGGTACTACAGAACTCACGCGCAATCACTGTATCTTTCTCCTTTCCCGTTTATCTTCTGCTCGCATTTTTTTTCTCCATTGGTCTCATGAGAATCAGAATAAAACAGTGGTTAGAGCGCTTGCTTCTGACTGTACTCGATTTTATTACGATATCGACACGCTCCAGTATATCCATCTATAACTGGGTGCATGGCTAACAGTAAGGGAAGGTAAGACGGCGAATTAGAGAACTAGTCATCCCATCTTGAAAATAGGTTAGACCTACTAACATTTCCTCGCCGACAGCAGTGTCTAATATGGGACAACCCTTTTCTATTGAGATTCATGCGCAGTGATTATGGTACTGGACCGCTACTTTGAAACACCGGCTCAAACATCAGTAATGTTAGTTATTTTTTTTTAAATCAAGGCTTTAAATTAAAAACCGAGTCTGCACACTACGATGCGACTGCATGGACAAGCGGTTTTTGTTGAACAGCATTTCCTTTTCAAAACACCCCATGGCAGATCTCAGTCATGGCTAAACACGACACAAAATAAAAATTTACTTAGCCAAATAGGTTGGCGGTTGTAAAATGCAATGTTCTGCAAAGGACATTCTACGTCCTTTTTTTAAAAAACCGCTACATCTTTCTAGTTGCGGAATGGTTGGGTCATTGATTTAACTGAGAATACTCACAGAAACTGTTTCACAGACGTGGTTCACTGCTGTCTACCCGTCTGTAAATGGTTCCCTGACTCACAAAGTTAAGTAAATGTAGGTAGAGTGGAAATAAATAAATCGCACTTCATCAGAAAAGTTTTGACTTTAAAAGTCCCTAACATTTCCCACCAATAGCACAATTACTCAATCGGTACTAGCATACATATTTGGAATGGAGTGGGCGAGGTCTTTGGGCGATTGGGGAGGGGGGGGGGAGGTCTTTATATGAAATAAAATCCACTACCGCTGTTTGGGTATTCACACAGCAATTGTATCACGAGGGGGTCGCCGTAGTCAAGAGGTTAAGGCGCTCGCCTCTCACAGTGATGAACGGAAGCGGTGGGCGATTGAATCCCCCAAGTTTCAAGCGACCCCTGGTCTCACGGGAGGTAAGACCAGAGTACCTGCATCAGAGTTACCTCTAGTCGTCTTGACCAATAGTCTTGCCACTGATCTAAGGTAACTCGCGATAAGAGTAAGATTGATGACCATCGCATATTCTTACTCACTATAATCCAAATACAGTGCACATCATAGTATTAAGACAACCCCGTCTAATGTTGTGACCATCATCGCTTCGCGATAGGCAATAACTTAAAAAAAATTAACTTATGAATCAGTAATCTTCAGATGGCAGAATTTTAAAGTGGATCATTCATGGAGGACCGTCTTAGGGGACAAATTTTTCAATCAACCAGTCCAGGTCTTTCCAGCTCCTTGTGGACCATAGGATTTTAGCAAATACTTGCACAATCATTACCTGTTGACATCACCGTATCCCTTGGATTTCTTGTGGATTAATTTCTACAGACTGGGATAGCAAGCCCCGTGACAAGCCATCTTTGGTCGCCTCTTGTGACATGCTGAGCAAGTTTAAGTGTTACTATTCCTTGTTCACTTTCGGGCCTCTCTATAACTTGGGTGGAGATGGCGGATTAGAAGTGTACATAGTCAGCAAGCCACAGTGATAGCAGTTCCTTTGCTCATTCCATTTTTTTTTTTTTGGAGGACGTTGAGCATGAACAGGTCTTCCCGTAGAACATTTGTTATTTTGCCATTTATTTACGTTATTTATTTACTGAGTTCCTTCTTCTCTTTGTTCTTCTTCTTTTTCTTCTTCTTCTTCTTCTTTTTCTCGTGTAATGTATTATTGTATTATTGTATAACATCTGAAGGTCAGGATGCAGGTTGCTAGGGTGCAGAGTTATTTAAGGCTTCCAGATGGCTTTGTGTGGAGGTTGTCTCGGTGAGCCAGTGCCCAGAACATCTCACGGTCGTGTTGTATATGTTCGGCAGTCTGTGGTACTTGTCCACACTTACACATGGCTGATAGATCCTATTTGACTCTGTGTTTGTGGTTATTCAATCTGTTATATCATGTTCTCATGCGGAATTGGATCACTTGCTTTGGTTGATCAAGGCAGTGAAAGTTGTCTCTCGTTTGGTTGACTTTTATTTTGTATTGGATAAAGGTCTTCTTTGTCTGGAAAGTGATTTGTTTTTTGTTTTTGTGTGTTTTTTTCCGTGTTGCTTAGTGTCTGCTCTGACATTTTCTGGTATACCACAGCGTACTGACATCTACTGTAGCACTACACTACTTTTAGTTTCCAGTTCGCCCAACACATTTCTGTCCGTCTATCATTCATGAGTGCTTGCAAAACTGACATTGCATTTGTAATTAATGAAACCTGCTGATATTGGATTATTGTGTTAACGTAACCTTAGTTCTTACTTCTTAGTTCGATCCGTTCTTCGTGAAGAGGTGGTCACCCCTGAGCGAGTCCCAACTCAGGATCAAGTCGTTTCTGTCGCAGGCGAGTGTCATCCAGTATGATAGTAGTCTGTCTGTTGTGGGATCGTGAATGTTGTATTTATCTAGTGAATCTCCCCAGCGAGTTGGGGGCGTCCCTGAGGTCTCTTTTTTGTCGCGTGGGTACCACATGGGGGTTATGGTACTCCAACGTAATCTTGAAGATTATATCTTAGGTTGAAAGGCCCGTTCCCTTGACCATGCAAAAGTCAACATCTTAAACGAAAAAAAAAAAATTAGATGTCGATAGCTTATAGCGTATGAAACTTAAACCAGTTTGTTTCTAACGTATACTGCACATAGCTCACCTACTACAGCTCATTACAACGACATTATGTATCGCTGATCCTTCTCTTGTCGTGGATCTTGGACGAACGGCATTCTGAAGCTGGGGAAATAGGCGGTCAATGGTAGTCCTAGAGCATTACCTGTCAGGGAGGGGAGTGTTGTCTGTGATTGGATGAGTGAGATGTTTCATTAAACTGCATTTTAGTCGTCTAATGGGCGGTGGTGGTGATGGAAGGGGGAGGGGGGGATTACATATATACTCTTTCCGAAGGCAGGGCTTGGTTGCATATTAATTTACTTAAAATAAGGCGAGAATTTACAGAAGGTTAAGCTGAAGTGTTGCGGTGACCTCGTTGAAAGGCGTGTCTGTTTGGCTGCGAGGCTGAATATCATTCTTACTCTGCGAATATTATTATTATTATTTCTTTCTCCGATACAGCTTGATCATTTACAGGAAACACATATTAAATCACATACGTGAAACCTTGCAGTTGTCATTTCTGTAGCAGTTCATTTTACGTAGTTAGGTTATTTCATCGTTTTTTACTACAGGCTTTGTTGTTTCTCTTGACCTCCCAGGGTATAACTCGATTGTGAGCAGATATTACGTTCCAGAAACCGTTGTTAAATGGTAAGTTTAAGAAGTAGAAAATGCCTATGACGTTTTTCACATTTCCGTAATGATATCCAGATTTTGGTTTTACAGCTGTTCGCTTTTAATCTAGATATTGCAGGAGCATCTAAGATTAAGTAAAGCAATGGTCGATGACGTCAGATGATAGTCTAGTATTTAAACGATACAGTTGTTCATATAACCTCCTTCAAACTTAGTTTAAAAACATTCCATAACTGATGTGTACTGTAAGTATTAATGTTGGGGTACCCCAACTACTTGAAGTGCATCGTCGTATTAGTATTATCATTTTTACATCATCGGGATACTCCTGTCCGTCACAATTTTTGCCATGTTTTGCTATTCCTGTGTATGTGTTACATATATTGTTCATGATAACCGCTTTGCCGCCGTATCAGTGATTCTCAAACAGTACGCTGTAAATCTTATATGGAATTGCATTGCTTCTCTAAACCAAGTCAAATTGCAGTTATCAAACCTAATTAGATTGGGTTAAAATTACACATATTTTGAAAATTGTTTGGTCATGACAAATTTAGGTTAGCAACCTTTTCATTGATCGTATCTAAAAGTTTGGCAGCAACTTCAGATGTCAAGATCAGAAGAAGCTACTGATACATTATATGGTATAGCTAAAAGATCGAAGCAGCGTTATGGCTGTCAGTGACATCCTGATAGTTTAAAGAAAGTTTCAGTTGTACGTCTACCAATAACATCCGGGTATAAACTAAAACAGGCATGAGACGATATACAAGTATTTGAGTTACCGAAGACAACTGACACCCGTTCTACTGGAACACTGCAGACATCAAGGGAACGAGAATCACAAAAACGTATGTCATGGATGGCAAAGGTAAAGTAGACAATTGGCCCCGTGGCCACATGGGTCACTGTAATCACATAGGAATAATGAATCCATAATAGCAATGTAATGACAGAATACCACAGAGCTAAATTCCCCCATCGCCAGGGCATTTGAGAGCAAGATGCAATGGGAGAGTGGAGTTCCAAGTCAGCGGTTCATAATTTATAAGGCTCTGGGGAATACATTGGTAGATATTCTGATTAGATCTGTGCTGTACAGTATGAACTGACGGTGTGAGTTTTTCACATAGGATGAGACGCAAGGTTTTATTCCTATCGCAGCGGGGCGAACACAACAAACCACGTAAAGAGCAAGATCGAAAATTGAGATAGGTATTTCAGCTATGTCAGATGTGGCTACATGAGAAGGCCTCATTCATTAGCGCAGTCGTTATGTCTGAATCACACTCCAGCTCTGAGATGGCTACATCAGAATGCCTCATTCAGTAGAGCAGTCGTTATATCTGAATCATACTTCAGCTCTGAGGTGGCTACATGAGAAGGTCTCATTGATTAGAACAGTCGTTATATCTGAATCACACTTCAGCTCGCAGGTGGCTACATGAGAAGGTCTCATTGATTAGAGCAGTCGTTATATCTGAATCACACTCCAACTCTGAGGTGGCTACATGAGAAGGCCTCATTCATAATAGCAGTCGTTATGTCCGACTCCTAATCGAGCTCTGATGAGATTACATGAGAAGACATCGTTTTTGAGAGCACCTCGTTTATGAGAGCAGTCGTTATGTTTGACTCCTAACCCAGCTCTGAGGTGACGTCATAAAATCAAACCATAGCACGAATGCCATACTTTGTGACCAATCATAAACTCGACATTTAATTTGAGATGACGGCCAAATAGATAAGGATACAAATGATGCCTCCATTGTCCATTTGTGCAAGCGAAAGGGCAACCGTCACTCGCGTGATAAATACGGAAGAATCGCGTTCATATCAATAACCGCCGAATTAGTCCCATTTTAACAGGGTCTACTCCCAGAGTTTACTCTAATAAAATGACGAACATAAAAATTCTACGAATTTGCATCTTGCCGGTGGCAACGTACGGATGTGAAACGTGGACCACCACACAGACACTTAAGAAAAGGATTGACTCTTTTGAACTGAAATGCTATAGGAGGGTGCTCAAAATACCATGGGTGGCGAAACGCAAAAATGGAGATATACTAAAAGAGCTTGACATCGACGAACATTGGTTGATAAACAACATCTTATCCAGAAAACTGAGATATTTTGATCACATCAAACGCCATAATGGCCTAGACAGAACAATATCGGAGGGTATGGTTCCTGGAAGGCGGGGCGGAGGCAGACCGAGAAGCAGATGGACACAAGACATCACGGAGGTCCTGAAGATGACAGCGGCGGAGGCGGGCATTCTAGCCAGAGATCGAGAGTCTTACATATCGGCTGTTGTGAGAGCGACGTTCTGTAAATGACAAGCTACATGACACTACTCCCAGAGAGTCAGTACGGTTTTCGACCCCAACGAGGGACGATCTTCGTCCCTGTGAGCCACGACTGGCAGCAGCAGAAAGAGATAGATAGTGTGCCCCAACGATCTTATGGGTTACGAGATGAACTGATCTGAACTGAACGTGGGAAGGTCGGCTTGATATATGCAACACGTCAACTCCAGGAGAAATGACAAAAACAGAGGCTGTAACCTGTACAAAGTTTATGTCCAACTGACCCAGTCCGTTGACACTAGTCAATAGAAGTGCTCTTTCAAATCATACGACATTTGGTTGCTGTTGTAGATCCATTACATTTGTCTGTCAGTTTAATGATAATATGATCTCGAGCACTCCACAATTGAGAATTGTATGTAGTCTTTCCAATCACAAACGGTTTCAAACATGGATACGTGTTAGCCCCGACACTCTTTAGTATGGTCTTTGCAGTAATGCACTCTGATGATGTTTATAACACTGCTGCTGGCTGTATTTCAAGTCCACGATGCAAAGTCAGCTGTTCAATCCGAGACAATTGTAGTCTTTTACCAAGATGACTGATGTCACCATCTTCAATCTCCTGTTAGCTGACACCTGTGGCCGTAATGCCTGCTCAGAAGTAGATTTGCAGTCCACCATGACAGATTTGTCGGTGGCGTTCTGTATTTCTGTATCACAGTCAATACTATGAAAACAGAGGTACCCATCTACCTTGCGTATGGGAAGCAGAAATTCTTCTGCAGTCCAAAAATTATCTAAACAATAGCAACGTCTCCAGACAGCCGATGGCTTCACCTAACTTCACCTACAGCACCCTCACGACGGAAGCGAATATCAACTCTGAGACCAACAACATGATGGCAAAAACAAACTCTTCGTTTGGGAGGCTACAACCAAACCTCTTGAACCACCGGCAAGGTGCTAGCAATGCAAAAATGAATCGTGCTGTAATTGTAACCACTATGTTGCAAGCTTGCAGAATATTACAGTAAATAGCAGACAATTCATACACTTAAGCCGTGTACACTTTAGCTGTCTGTGTAGACTACTCCTGATCATGTGACAGAACAAAGCATCGAATTTTGAAATTCTTAAGAAGTCAAATATGTTGAGTGGGGACGGCGTGGGCTGGTGGTTAAGTGGCACGACTCACAATCCGAAGGTGCTGGATTCGATCCCCATCACAGCACTGGCGGTTTCCCCGGGGAAACAAACTCTTTGAAAATGCAGGAAGAAGCAGACCCTTACATAAAATGCATGCTGAAGTCGGATGCACTGGGCAGACATGCGTAAAATAAAAACAACAGTGCAACCCGTACCGATTTTGGGATTAGAGAAATAAGGCGAACGCAAAAAAACAAAAACAACCATGAGCATTCATATGTTTCTGAAAAATGTCCAGATAATATGGTCTGGGCGTGCCGTTCACATGCCAGATGGGCGCCTCCCAATGTAGCTGCTATACGGTGAGCTCAGAACGGGCAGACGTATATCAGGGGCACAGACGAAATGCTACAGATACTCCTTGTAAATGTATCTGTAAAGCTTCAAAAAGGATGTCACCTCCTGGGTGAAGCTTGCACAAAACTGTTCCACCTGGCGAGCTAGCATCATACTTGGTGC
Source organism: Ariolimax columbianus (assembly GCA_036924085.1). Classification (NCBI taxonomy): domain Eukaryota; kingdom Metazoa; phylum Mollusca; class Gastropoda; order Stylommatophora; family Arionidae; genus Ariolimax; species Ariolimax columbianus. The sequence continues at coordinate 27,511,788 of JAVGWX010000013.1, read as the reverse complement.
TCATCTCGTGGAGGAAAACATCATTGCCAAGTCTCTGAAAGCGAGATACCCGAAAGAATCGGATCTTCCAGGAGCCGGCTTCTTACACGCGTCTCGAGTGCGATCAAATCTGCCGTGTCAGGATTTAATTTTACAGGAATATGCGATCACATCTCGCAACACAAGTCTGATGATGTTGCCACCTTCGCTTATAGTATTATATGAGACTTCAATCCACAGGGTAGTCGTGGATGCCTCTTAATCCAGATCTGAGGTGGTTACATGAAACCTCAATTCCTAGGGCAGTCGTTGTGTCTGAATCTTAATCAAGATCTGAGGTGGCTACATGAGACCTCGATCCCCAGGACAGTCATTTTATGTGACTTTTAATCCAGATTTGAGTTGGCTACATGAGACCTCAATCCCCCAGGCAGTCATTGTGCCTCACTCTTAATCCAGATCTGAGGTGGCTACATGAGATAAATGCAAATGGAAACTGTCTGGAGTGAGAAATTGTGCGGTAATTATAAACAGTTTATAACGTTACACTTCAAATGTCTACAAACATAATAACGGGGAGATAACAACTTGAAAGTGGCCGTACATCCCATTTGAAATTATCCATTTCTTTCTTAATGCAGTCATCGTTATCAAGTACCCTGCATTAAAACCTATGTGATCATAACTTCCCACAATTTCAGCCATTAGCGTTCTCAATGTTTTATGTTATTTACTTCTTACAATGTCAGATTATCAAGCTGCAATGTAACGATTCTCCCAAATCGTTCACCTCTTCTCATAATTTTAGTAACCCTGCTGCTATAATATTGCGCATATTTTGATGAGTCAACAACTTTTCATTCTTGCTAATGTAACTATATTTATTTATTATTTTCGTTTTCTCAAACATGCTTGAAATGTTATATTTATAGGACCATTAAACCTTTTTTTTATCCATAATAGCGCTAGTGTATTCCTTATTGTCTAGAACTAACATCTTAGGCTTCATGCACTACTATGAGAATAAATAAATCTGAATTAAAACGTTTAAAAGTCCGAAAAGAATTCCAAACGTATGCCCGTTTCTACTGGGAAACGTAACACCAGCAGCACTAAAAGTAGTCCATTAACAGAGAAACATAATAGACTACATTTAAATAATTAACCATCCTACTGTGAAAAATAATATTACTTAATTTGTTCAGTGTTTTGTATGTGAGTTTTAATCTTGCTCACACATGCAGCCAGATACATTAGATAAGAGATAACCTTTTGTTTGCCACAGGCACACTTTTCGACATAAGTCTACAACTTTTATGTCTTAATATATCTACATTTAATTGGATTACATTTAGTGTTTTACAAATTTATCAGCAATAGAAAATGATGATGAAATTGAAAACTTAAATAAAAGTGTTGTTTTATTAAATATTCATAACTAATTACTTTAAAGTCTAAACATAAGCATAATTCCAACACACTCCCCCCTTCCCCCTCCTCCGTCTCCATGAAACTTTAAGACCTCCTCAACCCATTAAGAAGAGGGGGCAGGGGTATACGAATTTCCCATTTGTTAACAATTCATGTTCTAGTGCTCGTTGAGTATACTCAGAGCCATATCATTGTCACCGTCTGACTAGCTGGTGAACCTTAAAACTGCGGCAAAGTGGTTAAGCCGTTTGCCTCGTGTTCAGACGGTCGGGGTTCGATTTCGAGCTGCGACGGTCAGTCCATGATGTCAATTTTTTTCGGAGATCCCTGGGTTCATCGCTGGATCTGGAGCTTTGTGCAATGCTCTCGACAGATGGGATACCCATCTGCCGAGAGCGACCGAGCTAAAATGGGGAAAAAAACCCGAGGCAATGAAGTCGAGCCCCCGCTTAAAGTTGTTTTTGTTTTGTTTTTTTAAGTTAAAAGGCCGACGAGTTGGATCGTATATAAAGGAACGGATATGCGAAACGTCTGCACATTCAATGGTGCCCTCTTTTATTACATTTTTGCTCTCTAAAATAGGAGCAGCATATGCCGCCACTGCAATTTGCCTTCAAACTGGATGCTTGTATCAAACTGGATGCTTGTATCAAACTGGATGCTTGTATCAAACTGGATGCTTGTATCAAACTGGATGCTTGTATCAAACTGGATGCTTGAATCAAACGTTCTCATGCAGTGGTAGTTTCGGAAGTACTTTTCCTTCCCTTTAAGGAGTTTTCAATTTCATACTACCTAATATTATTATTACTACCATTATTATTATTAAACATTGTTTGGCGTTCAGATCCACTCTGGGCACAAAGAATAACAGCCTCAAGCCCCATTGGTCACATTTGACAAACTGCACAGTAGGAAGAGTAAGTCCTTTCCATTGCTCTCGAATACCAGAGCCTATTAACAAAATAAAGAAATGGTTTCTTCAATACGAGCTCATGTTATCAACAGAAATGAATGGTTATTTAATATGAGCTAAGTTATAAACAGAAAGGAACGGTTCCTTCAATATGAGCTCGTGTTATCCACAGGAGAAATGGTTTCTATAATATAAGCTCAGTTATTCACTCGATAAGTGGTTCCTTCAATTTGAGCACATTTTATCCACAGGGAGGAATGGTTTCTTTAATACGAGGTAATATTATCCACAGGGAGGAATGGTTTCTTTAATACGAGGTAATGTTATCCACAAGGAGGAATGGTTTCTTTAAAATGAGGTCATGTTATCTACAGGGAGGAATGGTTTTTTTAAAAAATATGTGCTCAGTTATCGACATGAAGAAATGGTTTCTTTGATATAAGCTCAGTTATCCACAGGGAGAAATGGTATCTTTAATATGAGCACATGTTATCAATAGTGAGTAATGGTTTCTTCAATACGAACTCATGGTATCCACAGAGAGGAATGCTTTGATCAATACAAGGTCATGTTTTCCAAAGGAAGAAATGGTTTCTTTAATATGAGCTCAGTTATCCACAGTGAGGAATGGTTTCTTCAATACGAGCTCATGTTACTCACGGGAAGAAATGGTTTCTTCAATTCTAGCTCATGTTATTCGCACGGAAGAATGGTTTCTTCAATATGAGCTAGTGTAATCGGCATGAAGAAATTATAAATTCCATACAAACTCATCCAATCACAGAAATGGTCTCTTGCAAACACTTCAATATAATTATCAGCTGTTATTTGGGCTCAATCACAAATTCAACTCAAGAGTTCTATGCCATGCAATCACTTCAGGGTTAACAAAACAACTAACACATGAAACGCAACAGAAGATAAGGGTCCTTCTGTCAGTTTTCTGATAATTTCTTCTGTGACTTAACTGACAATTTTTTCAGTATATTAATTTATAACTTGTTCTGTTCATTGATAGCTTCTGCTAAGGGCTCACTGCGTCCTCCTTCATTGAGCCGACTGACAACTTCTTCGATATGTCAACTGAGAGCTCCTTCTTTAGGTTAACTGACTTCTTTTATATGTTAACTGATAGCTCCTTCTTTAGGTTAACTAACAACTTCGTCTATATGCTAATTGAGAACTCCTTCTTTAGGTTAACTAACAACTTCTTCTATATGCTGAGAACTCCTTCTTTAGGTTAACTGACAACTTCTTTTATATGCTAACTGAGAACTCCTTTTTTAGGTTAACTAACAATTTCTTCTATATGCTAACTGAGAGCTCCTTCTTTAGGTTAACTAACAACTTCTTCTATATGCTGAGAACTCCTTCTTTAGGTTAACTGACAACTTCTTTTATATGCTAACTGAGAACTCCTTTTTTAGGTTAACTAACAATTTCTTCTATATGCTAACTGAGAACTCCTTCTTTAGGTTAACTGACAACTTCTTCTATATGCTAACTGAAAGCTCCTTCTTTAGGTTAACTAACAACTTCTTCTATATGCTAACTGAGAGCTCCTTCTTTAGGTTAACTAACAACTTCTTCTATATGCTAACTGAGAGCTCCTTCTTTATGTTAACTAACAACTTCTTCTATATGCTAACTGAGAGCTCCTTCTTTAGGTTAACTAACAACTTCTTCTATATGCTAACTGAGAGCTCCTTTTTTAGGTTAACTGACTTCTTGTATATTCTATCTGATAGTTCCTTCTGTAAGTTAATAGATAATACGTTCTATATGTTAGCTGAGAGCTCCTTATGTAAAATAACTGATCTTGTTCCATTGGTTAACTGATAACTCCTGTATTTTAACTTATAACTCCTTCTATAGGATAACTGTTAATACCTTCTATATGTTAGCTGAGAGCTTCTTCTGTAGCTTAACTTATAATTTCTTCTATACGTTAACTTATCATTCCGTATACATGTTAACTGATAACACATTCTTTTTGCTAATTGATAACTCCTTATATTGGCCAACTAACGGCTACTTCTGTGGGCAAACTGTAAAACGTCTTCTGTGGGCAAACTGTAAAACTCTTTCTGTGAGCTAATTGATAAATACTTCTGTAGCCTAAATGAGCACTCAAGGCAGCAGTGACTCTTATTACATCCTGAGTCGTGTTTTATAAGATGTACCGGTGTCCTCCTAGCTGTAGTGCAGTACGATCGTTTCCAGTTAGCTCACAGCTATATTGATATCCTGTTTCCAGGAGAACTAACAATATATTTCACGTGATTCTGATTTATGTTCGCTTCCAAAGTGTTAGACTTCGATGTGCTAGGCTTCATCTTTATACGAGGTTGGTGGGAGGCCACTTCTTTCATCTTTACTAATAGTAAGTCCGGTACTATTTTCCTACTGTTTCCACTGGTGGTCGCTGAAAATGGACTAGAACCATGAAACCTTTGTAATGAAAAGCGCTTGACCCCAATGACAATTAGACATCTCAAGAAAACCAGAACACAAAAAAAAATTTTTGGAGAACAACACTATCTTTAATTGAGTTTACATGCCCGCCAAAAGAATCTACAAGGTTGGAGAAACACATAAAAACAAAAACAAAAAAATATTCTCTAGTGTTAACCAAATATCTGAATATGGCTTTATTTTTTAATGGTCACTAATATTACCAACAGCTGATCTTCTTCTTCTTCTTCTGCGTACACAGTCAGACAGTAACCATTATTTTTTCGAAAAAAGCGGCGGTCATCCTGAGACTCTCGCCGCTACCATAGAGCTTGTCTTGCAGTTCCACTGGCAATGGCCACATCTGCTCTCTCTGATCCTCGTATGTCGGGCAGTTCTGCAGCAGATGTTCAGTGGTCATTTTACCAGTACCGCACGGGCATTCGTCGGTACACCCTATCTTCAATTTGTTGAATAGGTGGTACCTCAGTCTGTTGTGGCCAGTGCGAAGTCTGAAGACAACGACCTGCTCTCTTCGGTTCAACTGGTAATAGGCATCGTTTTTGGTGTAACCAGTATGTTCGGTTTCCCATTTGGTCATGTATCTGGCTTTGATAAGCCGTTTTGACTCTTCGTACGTCATACTGGTATCTGTTTGTGGTAGCCTTGCACCTTCTTTTGCCAGTCTGTCTGCCTCCTCGTTGCCTTGGATGTTGCAGTGTGACGGAACCCACTGTACCACTACCCTTTTTGGTGCGGACTGCTGGCACAGTTTGCAAGTGCTGCTCTTAAGTCATTAAGCTCAGTGTTTTTCTGGCTTTTTAGCGCTGTGACTACGGCGAGAGCATCTGTCAGCAGGACTATATGGCTCTCATTTTCACTGTGTGTTACCATTTCTTCCACTGCCGCCCTCAGTGCCTCTGCCTCCGCTCTGAAATTGCTTGTGTACTTACCAGTAGCGAATGACAGTGTTATTTTTCTGCCATTTGGTAGGTTCAGGAATGCTCCTGCCCCTCCGTTCTGTGTAGTGTTTGTTACAGAACCGTCGGTGTATGCATGGGTCCAGTCCATGCTTGGGTAGCTTTTCGTTATGAAGCTTAGGGTAGTGTCTCTCCTTTCTTTTTCAGTCTGGCAGTTTTTGTTTGCAATACCTGGTATATTTTCTACCACCTCTGGAAATATATCCTGCCTCCAAGTAGGTTTTCGTACAGTAGTGATGGGTTTTGGTGTTGTTAGTGTGTTTATGGGATCTTCGTGCATCTTTGCTTTGGCTATTTCTGCAAAGTTTCTCCGCTTTAGTTTCCCATTTCCCAAATTGTTTAGTCTCTGGTACATTGGATGGTCCGTCAGTCTTCGGAGTTTCTCTGACTGCAGCTGGGCTCTGCAGTCTCTTCTATCGGTCATGGATTGCAGTTTTGTAATCTTTTCAAGTTCTACAATTGGCGTTGACTTCATGCCACCTGTTATAATTCTCATGGCTTGGTTTTGAAGTTTGTTAACTTTATCGAAGTTCGCCTTCGCTGCTGTTGTCCATGCCGCAATGCCATACTCGAGAACTGGTCTCACTCTTCCAGTGTACAGTTTCTTTAGTATGCCTTCGTCTGCTCCCCAGCTTGTGCCAGCAAGTTTCCTCATGATCGCCATTCTTTCTCTGGCTTTCATTCGGTTTCTCTCAATCTGACTTTTCCATGTCATGCGCCGATCAAATGTGACTCCCAGATAGGTTGGGTTGTCGTTTGGCTGCAGGATTTTGCCATTTAGGCTTAATTTGGTACTTTGGGGTTTTAATGAGAGCGAGAATATTGTGCACGTGGTTTTCTCCTCGTTTATTTTGACCAGCCATGAGTTCGCCCACTCTTCCAGCGATGTTAGGGCCGTCTGCATCCGATTTCTTGCTATGGTGAGATTCTTTTCAGAGGTCCACATAGCCAGATCGTCTGCAAACATTGAGCTATGGACTCTTCTTGGTATATTCTCTGTAATATCGTTTATATATACCAGGAAGAGTGTGGGTGACAATACTCCCCCTTGGGGTACTCCCTGCTCGAGTGTCACCTTTTTGCTCATCTGCCCTTGTACTTGGACTCTGGCCGTTCTTTGTTTGAGGTAGTGACTCTAAGTCCATCCTTCCAGACTTTGTCAAATGCCTTTTCCAGATCCACCCAAACAGCTACTGTGTGTTTCTGTGCCTGGTAGGCATCTTCTATCTCCTGGGCTATGAGGATGACCTGGTCCTCAGTGGATCTGTGCTGTCTAAAGCCGGCTTGCTGTGGAATTAGTATTCGTTTTTCTTCCAGATGCCACATCAGTCTGGTGTTTATCATCCGTTCCATCAGCTTGCCGACACAGCTCAGTAGGCTTATGGGCCTGTATCCATTTGGATCTGTTTTGTCCTTTCCTGTTTTTGGTACTGGTACCAGTATTGCATCTTTCCATGCCTGTGGTACAATTCCCCTTTTCCAGCTTTGGTTTAGGACCGATAGCAGTTTCTTCTTCGCTGTTTGGCCCAGCCCCATCAGCATTTCGTTTGTTATCCCGTCTTTTCCGGGAGATTTCCTTTTCTTTAGTGTTCTCATAGCCTCTTCCATTTCGCGCATTGTTAGTTTGGCCATCATGTGCTCTTCAGGAGCCGTATTTATGTTTTCGTGTCCCTTTAGCTCTTCGCTAATGTCTGTATGCTTATCTGCAGGGACCTCGATGTGGTTTGCTCTGGCATAGTGATCGACAAAGGCGTTTGCGGCTTTTTTACCTGTGATCAAGTTTGTAATTCCACAACAGCTGATCGACGATCAGCATTTAATATGGTCTCCACATCATAACAACACGGTAGTGTCAAGGTTTCAAGGTTCAAGTGTGGGAAATAAGGATACTTCAGTTTGCCCAGATAAAAACACAAATACCTATCTTACAGTACAGGAAAAAAATGATGACAAGGACGGAAACGGGTTACCTATGTCAGAATAAACCGAGACAAAAGTACAGTGAGATCTTTAACACATCATCCCCTGCTGTAATATCTGCTGCTGGACTACCTATCTCTAATCACCAGTTGTTTACAAATAATTCTAAAACAAAGTATTTAATATTTATTTGCAAAACAGAACTGATATCAATGTGCTCCAGGCTAATATATAGATCCTGGGTCTGTTATAGCTGATATCAAAGGTCATGTTTGCTGATACTTGTAGCAGAGCAGATGTATTGATCATAGGTCAAGGAGGTCCATTACCAGACACGTTGTCAGAAATGTAGAGTTGACAATTTTAAAAATAATTTTGCAAGGTCTCAGTTTTTCTGAGGCACATGACTAGTTTCCTTCCTTGCTGACGTGTCTTCCCTAACTAAAAGTCTAACAATCGTTATATCTATATATGTTCTTTGCGCGCTAAATATGGCGCATAAGGCAGAAACAAATGATCTTCAGTTGAAATGGTGTGACGCCACTGTATTTAGATCGTGTATGGGGCTGAGGCCCATAGTTGAGCCCTCTGATGATTGTTATTCTGAGTGTTTCCTTGGATATCCCTCTTTTCCGAACGCATTTTCGTGTCCATTCGAGTGCTTGTAATGGAAGACAGTTGTTGTTCATACTAAGGACATGTCAGGTGTATGTTTATCGTTTTTTCTGATGATGGTCGACACGTATAGTTGGTTTGTTTCTGTTCTTATCGAGTCATTAGTTATGAATTGGTGCCAACGTATATTAAATAATTTTCTTAGACATTTATTTTCAAAGACATTTAGTTTGTTTTTCATCTCTTTTGCTGTCTTCCAGCTTTTACATCCATATGCCAGGACTGATATTACGATACAGTTGGTATGTTTGCTTCAGCGTCGTTGATTCCCCCAGACGCTGGTCAACTGATTAAAGGCGCATGAGACAATAGCATTTCTAAAGGAAATTTCTTTCGTGGCATCTCCATCTTGTGTCAATTTGTTTCCCAAGTATGTCTAGTGCTGTACATTTTGTAGAGATTTCACCTGTAGCTTGATATCAACCGTTGTATGTCGTGGAAGCCATGACTTTCGTCTTTGAGGCATTTACTTGAAGTTCTATATATTCTGACCATTGGCATAGTCTATCTAAACAATCATTATAAATATATATATATATATATATATATATATATATATATATATATAATTCAGCAAAGTGAGTATAATTGTATCATCCTCATCAGTCTAGTCAGGGTACCTATGTTCCACACGATACAAGTACTCAGTAGCGGATGTTTAGACTTCACCAAGACGATCCCTCTTTCAATAACAAAGTCATCCATCACCAATATTCGTATGATTATTCGGAACAAGCTCCGTGGCATCCAGGATGTCTGAATAAACATCAAGGCAGATGTAATCCAGTGATATGTAGACATATATAATATGAAACGAGTTTGCAATGGCTTGAATCCAGAACACGGTTCTTGATCACATCATTCATCACCTGTCCATAATGCTGATGGCACATCACTGCTGACCGACACAGTTCATATTCTTGTGCTCTGATCGAACTATTTCAGGGTTATGCTAAGAATTTTACCCGCATGTTCAAAGTTGCTATCAATGTTCTAGTAGAGATGAAATTGAGAAAGAAATCAACCTAAGGACCGTCGGAAGACCCGTGTGTCAGATACTATTCCTGTTAAGGTTTACAAAGTAAAAGATCTCATTTTGCTATACAAGCCAAATTTGGAATGCTTTTCGTGTACCAGATGAGCTGAAAGATGCAACCATTCTCTACGTGTACAAGCGCAAGGGCAATCATTAATCAATAAATCAGGGAAATCGCCTTACTGTAGAGTATCGAAAAAATTCAGGCTAAAGCCGTCATCAATCGCTTAGCAACTCATCTCGAGCAGAAGATTGGGGATTTAGTGGTCTTGAGGTAAGACGTCGGCCTCAGGTGCTGGACGTTGCAGGTTCAAATCACGGTGGAGACCGGGATTTTTTCACGTGGACTTTCTGGTATTTCCTCGGATCTCTGGCTAATCGGACGTCCGTGTGCAGTTTCGCGCACGTTAAATATCCCTCGGCAGCTGGAAATTGAAAAATGTAGGCTTAACTACCGCTGCCCGGGGAAAATTCAAAAGGATGGTAAAAATCTACCCAATCTATAACAGGATCCTCGCCGGTGCTACGGAGTTCGTGCATTGTGCTGAGATTCTCCAAAACACTTGGAGAAGAATAGAGCACTTATGAATGAAACCGTGTGCAATGAGGTTGATTCTTCGGCTACACTAAACTATACTCGAGCAGGAGCTTCACCCTGAAATTAAGTTGTGTTTCCGAGCGCGTGACGATTTACATGATATTTGCAGCTTGTCAAATTCAGGAAAATGATAGGGACAGTATTGTGATTTGTACACGACATTTGTAGACGTAACCAAAGCATTTGACACTGTCAAAAGAGAAGGAATTAGGAAAACCATGGCGAAATTATGCTGCCTCTGAATCAATTTCATGATTGTATGTCGTAAACTGAAACATTGTAAAATTGTCTGCAGTATTTCCGGTCATAGATTACGTCAAATAGAACTTCGTGTTGGCATCAACGCTTTTCAGTATTGTATTTTCTGCTATGTTTAATGCTGTTACTCACGTGCGTTCATATTAGATACAAGACTGACGGACAGCTGTTCAATTTGACGAGCCTGTGGTTACCCACAAAAGTGAAAGATACATCGATACTAGATATTCTCTTTGCTCATGAATGCATCAATTTCTCATGCTCAAAAGAAGACATACAGACTGCGTGCACTAACTTTGGTCTTACGGTCAGTACACAAAAAACTGAAGTATTGTTTATACCTGCTTCCGGATATTTGATAGCTGTACTTACCGACGCAGTACACTTCCCAAAAAAAGCAATAATATACCCTTAACTCCTTAACAGGGTTGCTAAGACAGTTGCTGCTTTTGAAAGACTTTGAGTGAATATTTGGGACCGGCAGGAAAGCACTGTTGCCACGAAGATCACGGTCTATCGTGCTGTGATGCTAACCACCTTCCTATAAGCATGCTAAACGTAAACAGCCTATAGCAAAATGTCTGAAAACGCAACAATTTACATCTAAACTGTCTTTGCATACTGATCACGATCAACAGGCAGGATAGAGCGCTCAACTCTAGCCCTCAGCAGGACTTAGCTCTCTAGAATTGTTACGCTGCTGCAGGGAGCTAAGATGCACGTTGTTTGCATGTCAGGTAGATGCCTCTCTAAGCAGCTGTTGTATAGTGAGCTCAGAAAGGGAGGGGAGCGAGAGAAACGATACAAACTCTCTGAAAATATATCTGATCAGTTTTGTTTTTTTAATGTTATCTTCTGTGAGATGCTTGCACCGAACCACTCAGCCTGGCGCACTGCCATCACACCCTGTACTCACATCTACAGGAAGAGACTCAATGCTTCGGTGCAAAAAGAAAAGTTGTACGAAAGGACGGGATACATGAAGTTGTTCACAGACACTATCCGCCTGTGCTCCTCTGGCGATAGCATCTGCTGTACTCGTATCGGCTGTACAGTCACATGTGGAGCTATCTGACTACACATGTCTCAGTATGTCGCAATCGTTTCGATGGTCAACAAACAATATTATATACAACTGACTTACTGACGGACTGACTGACAGTATCACTAGATATGTAACCGTGCGACAGACAAATTGACCAGACAGACTGCCGGATGGACAGATGGACAGATAAATACACCAGAAGGACAGACGGACGGATATACAAATAGACCGGATGGACATTTGAACGGACAAACGGACGGACATACCGATAGACTAGAAGGACGTACAGACAAATAGACCAGATGGACGGATGTAGAAATAGACCAGACGACGGGCAGACGGACATACAGACAAATAGATGAGACGGACGGACAAATTGACCACATGGACGGACGGGTCGACGAGCAGACAGATATGCAGATGGACGATGGATAGATAGACGGATGGATGGATTGATGGATGGATGAATGGACGGTCGGACGGACGGACAGACAGACTGACGCACAGGGGGACCGGCGGACGGAAGGACGGACAGACAGACAGACAGACAGACAGATAGATAGATAGATAGATAGATAGATAGATAGATAGATAGATAGATAGATAGATAGATAGATAGATAGATAGATAGATAGATAGATAGATAGATAGATAGATAGATAGATAGATAGATAGATAGATGGATGGATGGATGGATGGATGGATGGATGGATGGATGGATGGGTGGGTGAATGAATGGATGGATGGATGGATATTCTAAACTACGGTAAATCCTGAGTTTGTCTGCAAGAGGTGAAAATAAAAACGTGGCACTACAGGTGCAAGCGGTCTTTATTCCTCACTCGTATGTTCGTCCTCTCGGTGGACCTCTAGCATGGCGATGTGGTCTTATTTGTTTTGCTTTTGTTCTCCGAAGCAATTTGTAATCGGGGCGTGAACGTCGGTCATTTTACTGCCATACGTAGAGGTTGTAATCCTGCTGCCACGCAGACGCTCTATATGGTTATAGCGCAAGAACAACGGAAAAGAGCCGGCCAAGGTTCTAAGTATTTCATGGAAATATTTCTTGATATTTATCTTCGATTTTTTTTACATACACCTGTGCATATCCTGCCACGTTGGAAAAACGTTACGCTCGTGAATTGCAGAAAGTTTATTTTTAGAAACTACAGATCGATTACAATGTAGCCTGTTTCAGATACTCAATGAATCGTGAACAATGATCAGTTTTCCCTAAAATAAAACGATCAATATTCTACCAAGACATCTCAATATTCCTAGATTTACTGTACACCATTACCGTATGTATAATGGTGACTTCACTTAGTAATTCCACTTCTATTGCGGACAGGTAGTTAGTTAATCCCTTATTTCTGAGTTTGTTTCTGACGGCTACGTGCTCATTTACACGGACGGGTCTGTTGTGCGGCATACGCAGAGTTCGTGGGCTTTCACTGCTTAGGTCGTAGGGAAAACGGTGAAGTAGGACAACAGCGCTTATGCAATAGGGACATGTAGTCTGACACTAGAGACATTTGCAGTGACTAAGGCAATGGTCTGGCTGGATGCACAGATCTTGGCCCACACATGCTTTCTCAGCGACTCCAAGAGCATGCTCAGGTAGATTGAGATGGGGTCGAAGACTGTGGTTTGAGTCTATGAGCATGCTCAGATTGAGATGGGGTCGAAGACTGTGGTTTGAGTCTATGAGCATGCTCAGATTGAGATGGGGTCGAAGACTGTGACTTGAGTCTATTAGCATGCTCAGATTGAGATGGGGTTGAAGACTGTGGTTTGAGTCTATGAGCATGCTCCGATTGAGATGGGGTCGAAGACTGTGACTTGAGTCTATGAGCATGCTCAGATTGAGATGGGGTCGAAAACTGTGGATTGCGTCTATCAGCATGCTCAGATTGAGATGGGGTCGAAGACTGTGGCTTGAGTCTATGAGCATGCTCAGATTGAAATGGGGTCGAAGACTGTGGCTTGAGTCTATGAGCATGCTCAGATTGAGATGGGGTCGAAGACTGTGGCTTGAGTCTATGAGCATGCTCAGATTGAGATGGGGTCGAAGACTGTGGCTTGAGTCTATGAGCATGCTCAGATTGAGATGGGGTCGAAAACTGTGGATTGGGTCTATCAGCATGCTCAGATTGAGATGGGTTGGGGTCGAGACTGTGGCTTGAGTCTATGAGCATGCTCAGATTCAGATGGATTGGGGTCGAAGACTGAGGTTTGAGTCTATGAGCATGCTCAGATTGAGATGGGTTGGGGTCGAAGACTGGGGCTTGAGTCTATGAGCACGCTCTGGAAGATTGAGATGGGCCTGGGTCGAGACTGTGGCTTGAGTCTATGACAAGAACAAGACTGACAAGACTATGGTTCATTTTCGTGCCTGGTCGCGCGGGTGTAATGGGAAACGAACGAGCTGATATGCTTGCCGGTAGTGCTATTGTTTGCAAGGGGACGAGCAATGGACCGGGATGATATTATGGATGTCTTTAGGGAGGCGGGACGGTTAAATGACTCGAGCAATGACACTGGGTCAGGAACTATGAACTGACTGCAGGAAAGTCAGATCACAAGAAGGAGAGCCAGACAGCAACTCTGTGCTGGAAGCCAAAGAAGACTAGTGAACCAACACAGAACTGGTGTCGTGAGCCGACATACGATGGGGGATATGTTGAAGAAGAGAGCTGAGCACCTATGGACTTGCTCGATGTGCAGTGAAGTTTATCTGTCGACTAACTAACCAACTAACTAACTTCTACTGCGGGGTGGAGGACACTTGTCTGATTAACTTGTGCCTTAGCTGTTATTGTACATCGAGGAAGCGTGAAACAGATTGACCAAGAACTCCACCTCACACCCTCGTTTGTGCTTTTGAAAACAGGTTGTGCCACAACAGGCTCGCTAACGAGGTAGTGATCCACACTGTAATCCCCATAGCCGTCAGCATAGGTGACAGTGTTGCATTGCACTATAGCTAGGATAACGCCGGTCCACATTCTCAAGTACGCTTTGGGATTCAATAAGAGCCACTGTAACACGCTAGTAAATACATGTCAAGAGTTAAATAAACTGCAAGTAGCCAAAATGAACAAACATCTGAACATGTATTTCAGAACTGCACCCCAAAAAATGTTCCAACAGTTCAACACTAAACTCGAAACTGTACGCACCTAAAGAGAAGCTCCAAACAAATGTAGAATTCATCACATGAACTCGTCTGGTGGTGTAAACATCAAAATTGCGATCAAGAAGGAGAAGACGAAGAACAAGTTCTCAACTCAGGACGAGTAACTTCTAACAACAATAACAACTGGATGGGTTAGCTGGCCCAATGCCCAATCCTCCTTATTCGCTTCTTACAACATACCTGGCAGAGTTTGTACACAACAATCCTGAGACAAAAACATATTCTTTCTTCTTCTTGATGTGCTGCTTGTGGCGAATATATAAGAGACTTCTGTAAAATACATTACCAGATAATGGTTTAAATTCGCACAAGTTTAAGGTGCACTTTTATTTTTTTTAAACAGTAAAATACGTGTCCCGACATTACGACCAAAATAGACCTTTATTAAGTAGCAGATGAAGACAAAAATGACAAATAAAAAGAGTGAATTAAGATAAACCATTATCAGAATAAAGGATGGAGATGAAAAATATAGGTAATTCTAAAGCAGACATTGTTATATTGTCAGAGACTTCATTGCACGAGACGACAGCTTGTATGTGAGATGAGGTGTCTTACCTTCCCTAATACAAAGCCATGTACTCATTTACGACAGGATTGAAGGAAGCATCCGGTTGAAGGAGTTGAGCTCCGTACATCTGTCGTGAAAAGTAAGTGCAGTACCACTGCGCTAATCAGATAAAGCAAATCTAAAATTGAATTCAGTAATGAAATGTAGTAATGAAACTTAATAAATAGTCAGTCAGTCAGTATATTAGTTAGTAGTTAGTTAATTAGTTTAGATAGTCAATCAGTCAGTTTGTAGTTAGTGAGTTAGTTAGTAGTTAGTTAGTAGTTGGTTAATTAGTTTAGATAGTTAGCTAGTCTGTCGGTCAGTTAACTAGTTAATTAGTCAGTCAGTTAACCAGTTAGTTTAGATAGTCAGTAAGTCAGTAGGTAAGTTATTTAGTTAGTTAGTTAGCAATCAGTTAGTTAGTTAATTAGATAGTTAGTTAGTTAGTTAATAAGTTAATTACTTTAGATAGTCAGTCAGTGCGTTAGTTAGTTAGTTAGTTAGTTAATTACTTGGTTTCCTGGTCGGTTGGTTGTTTTTCTCTAGCTAGTTAGTTAGCTAGATAGTTAGTTAATTGGTTAGTTAGTTAGTTCGTCAGTCAGTCAGTCAGTTAGTTAGTCGTTTAGTCAAGTAGTTAGTTCATTAATTAGTCAGTTAGTTAGTTTAGATAGTTAATCAGTCAGTGCGTTTGTTAGTTAGCTAGTTTTGTTAGTTGAGTTAGTTAGTTTGTTAGTTGTGTAGTTTGTTAGTTAGTTAGTTAGTCTAATGCAAGTCGAATATTTTCATGTGTTATATCTCTACTGTATTCATAGCTTGATAAATGGAAATCTATGTCGACATGTCTGTACACATCTGTTTCTCTTCTCCTGTGAGATTGTATTTTAACTTTCCTTGAAATTTGGCCAATGATCACGGGAGTGACGTACACATGTAATACATTTGTTAGGTCCTAAGCTTCAGAAAATGTTTGTTGGTTGGTAAGTGCTGCCATAGTCGGGAGTGGAGTCGAGAGCAGCTCTCCAATTCCAATTAAATACTCCAATGACGTGTCCCTCACATAAGCTCTGGCTTTAATGTCAAACTCCTGACCTTCAAGTGGCACACCTGTTTATACTAACAATGGGAGGGGCAACGGGCGAGCATCCGGTCCCCTAAAACAAATTAAATAGATGCGTCGGTTAGATGAGTCGTGAGTCTGGAAAGGCAGCTGGTTTCGGAGGAGGGAAACGGGCATTTCAAAATCAACTGCTGCCTTGCTCATAAGCTACCGGAACATCCAATGCTTCCGGAAGAAACCGAAGGCAAACAAGATAGATGTGATTCGCAAGCTTCGAAGGCAGCATCGCAAAGGAGAAGTAAGAATAAGGCTCAAAGTGCCCCCTCCCGCCCCGCCGTGTAGGTAGACTGCTCACAGCTAAGAACTAGGAAGAGTTACCCAATACAAAACATCAACAACAAACAAACTAAAGATTTGCTGTAAGCGGATGTGTCGGTTCAAAAGGTGCAGATATCTTAGTACAACGTAACACATGATCACAATAGCAAACAAAGAGGAAGAAGAAGAAGAAGAAGAAGAAGAAAAAGAAGAAGAAGAAAAAAAAAGAAGAAATGAAGAAACAAAATTAAGGACAACAAGAACAAGTAGTAAAAGAAAAAGAAAAGATAAAGGAAAATAAAGAAAAAGAAGAAGAAAAAGAACAACAAATACAGGAAGAACAAGTAGTAGAAGAAGAAGAAGAAAAAGAAGAAGAAGAAGAAGAAGAAGAAGAAGAAGAAGAAGAAAAAAGAAGAAGTACAACAACAACAGGAAGAACAAGTAGTAGAGGCAGAAGAAGAAGAAGAAGAAGAAGAAGAAGAAGAAGAAGAAGAAGAAGAAGAAGAAGAAGAAGAAGAAGAAAAAAGAAGAAGTACAACAACAACAGGAAGAACAAGTAGTAGAGGCAGAAGAAGAAGAAGAAGAAGAAGAAGAAGAAGAAGAAGAAGAAGAAGAAGAAGAAGAAGAAGAAGAAGAAGAAGAAAAAGAAGAAGAAGAAGAAGAAGAAGAAGAAGAAGAAGAAGAAGAAGAAGAAGAAGAAGAAGAAGAAGAAGAAGAAGAAGAAGAAGAAGAAGAAGAAGAAGAAGAAGAAGAAGAAGAAGAAGAAGTAGAAGTACAACAACAACAGGAAGAACAAGTAGTAGAGGCAGAAGAAGAAGAAGAAGAAGAAGAAGAAGAAGAAGAAGAAGAAGAAGAAGAAGAAGAAGAAGAAGAAGAAGAAGAAGAAGAAGAAGAAGAAGAAGTAGAAGAAGAAGAAGATCAAGAAGAAGAAGAAGAAGAAGAAGAAGAAGTAGAAGAAGAAGAAGATCAAGAAGAAGAAGAAGAAGAAGAAGAAATTCTTAGTCAAGGTAAATAGAGCAGGCCAACCTGTGTAAGAGACAAGAACAAGACACAGCTTGTTAACACAGACAAATACTTGAGTCTCCTTCTATTTATCTATTCTCTAACGTTGTAAATTCTTGTAGCGAGGCATATCTCTCTCAACAGAAGCCAGTGTTCCTCTCAAACCTTATGTTAGCCTTAAATTAACGGCAGCGCAGATTTATGGGCACGTCTGTGTGTTCTGGAGCAACAAGTCTGTTTCTTTCCACGATAAGTATTGCTAGGAATAAAGTGTTTATCCGGTGTGAATACTTTTAATATCTTTCGTTTTCGTATGTTTTTCAACGCGTTATGCTAGATTGGATATTACAATGGCTAGAAATGATAAATGATAATAATAACTTCAAAACTGAAATTAATTAATTTTAAATTAGAGCGTCTGATTATAATTGTGGTAGATTCTGGCTTCTCGGAGGAAAGAAATGTGGTTCAACATGTTATTATCATGCTCCAGTCAACTTAACTGTAAATGGGTACCTGGCTTACTGTTTGAGACGTTAAGGTAGCGTTGAAGGGTACTGTCTACCCCATTTTTTTACAAGACATGGCCTCGTATTACAGTCATTAACACTGCATTCCCGATAGAAAACCTGGCAAGGGTCCACACCTTTACCTTTATTTTATATCAGAATCTTCGAGGAAGCTACACATATCCGGCACCGATAACTGCAGAGCTCCGGCATGAAATAAATAGCTGCAGCATGAGTCGTTTTGTATAGTATAGTAAAGTACAGCAAAGCATAGCTTAGCATAGTATAGTATGGTATAGTATAGCAGAGCATAGCATAGCATAGCACAGTATAGTATAGTATAGTATAGTATAGTATAGTATAGTATAGTATAGTATAGTATAGTATAGTATAGTATAGTATAGTATAGTATAGTATAGTATAGTATAGTATAGAACAGTAACTCATTACATTTTTACAGCTATAATCAGTAATTGTGTCCAATGTGTTGACCATTCCACCGTCTACCAGATGGTGTTACAAATCTTCTTAAAGGCAGTCTCACAAAGTCCCATGTACAACTCTCTTCAGTGTCTTCTTACGACATTCGTGGAGAATTACACATACTAGCTGGAGTAATATTGTGGCTAGCGCTTCAAAAATATTAGTACCGCTCTCAGATAAATGAGCGCGCGATCCAGGACATGACAAGCAGATGCCAACAGTGAACGTTTTCTTAAATGGTACAGACATATATATTTCAACTTGTCAACTGAATTAAAATTTTTGTTAAAAAACGGCAGCGAGTAAGGGGTATGCAAGGTTGAACTTGAGCATTTTAAAAGTCTAAAGTTTAGAAGAGTTGTCTTTTTTCTTTTGCTACTAAAACTTGGCAACTTCTTTCTTTTACAATAAGCATGGACCCATTTACAATTGAGTCAACTGGAGCGTGTTAATAACAAAAGTCGAGCTTGCTACTCTTCCAGGGGGGAAATAGCTCCATAATTATGTTACTGACACGTTCAACTAATAACGTTAAACAAATAAATGTCATCTTTTTCTCAGCTCTAAAATCCAAAGCAATGGTAGTTTATATACAGACCAGTTACCCAGACAAAGGTGGTCCAAAAGTTGACAGTAATTGAAGATAAAGGGTTAGAGACTTCCCGATAATAGATCTCAGCCTTGTCTCAAGTGGTTATCAATTTCCTTTGTTTGTCGCCTTGCCTCCTCTAATTGTAAGTTTTGTATCGATTTACGGATGTGATGATTGGAGCGTGTCGTGACGGTGAACATGCTGCTATGGAGTTCGTGTAAAAAAAAGTAGTTAAAAAAAAGTCCTAAAATGGGGATGGTCAGGTACGGAGCCGAGACGAAAACGCGAACGCAACCTAGGTTACGACCAATATGTCTTCATGGGAACAAAACATAACAATAATAATTAACTAGCAAATCAAAGAAGAAGGGATTAGTATATAATGGGGGATATCAATACACAGGAGCGAAAAAATGGTTGAGTAACTGAGAAAAAGTCAGATCACTACTTGTGAGATGCGGACAGGAACCCAAATGACAGACGAAGCCGGTATGAGGTGGCTAGGAGGGCGTTAGAAGTGGGAAAAGGCCGGGTAAGCAAAGGGCGGTCAAATACGGACATATCAAAAGATGAGTAAGGTACAGAGGAAAGAGAAAAGGGGAAGGCAGATAGACGGAGGCCGGTATGAAATGGAGATTCAAGAAAAAGTGTGAAAGACATTAATACCATGTGGCTGGAGACAATCCATGCGGGAGATCAGTTTGTTCTCAAAAGCGAATCGATGACGATCGTCAAAGGAGCAAGAAACTAAGTCTGTTAAACACTAACATCTGCTTTACCCCGGTACCGAAGACCATTGAAATGGTTGGTAATAGCGAAACCGGAGCAATTATAACAATATGGAACAGAACAGATTAAACCGCGTGGAATGAGGTTGATTATTCGACTAAACTAAACTAATCTGTAAACAATTGTTGGTAAAAAAAAAATGAACAATTTCTAATAAATTTCATTACACATTCTCTCCAACTCTTTTTAATATATTCCTTGATGGAATTATGAGTGAGGCACTTCGAGATCACGTTGGTACTGTCAAGATAGGGTGCCGAACGATTATAAACCTTCGATTCGCAGATAACATCGACGGGTTGGCGGGTTCAGAAGCAGAACTTTAGGAATGGCTCAGAAGGCATGATGAAACAGCTCTTGACTATGGTATGGAGATCAGCGCTAGAAAGACCAAATTAATGAACAACAATGCCGTGGGCTTTGACCGTTTAAAAATATCTGGGTTCGATTGTCAGTTATGAAGGATCAAAATGTGAGTGAGGCGTTGGCCAGAATAGCACAGACAATAGCGGCGCTTGTACGACTTAACTAAATTTGGCAAGATAAACGGTTACCACTTTGTACGAAAATCATATTAATGAGTTGATTGGTCCTGTCAATATTCCTATATGCTTGGGAGACATGGATAGTTACAGCTGACCTTCGGCGAAGGTTACAATCCTTAGAGATGAGATGTTTCCGAAGACTTTAAAACGTCACGGACAAAGATCGAGTTACAAATGAGGAAATACGAGATAGCATTACAACAGCAATAGGGTCTAATGAAGACCTCTTGGCTACTGTCAAAAGAAAGAAACTCGCTTGGTACGGTCACATATCGAGATCAAATGGTCTTGCAAATACGATCCTGCACAGAAAGGAGCAAAGCAGACGATGAAGAGGCCTTCCCAAAAAGAGGACAACATTATAGAATGGACCAATCTCCGACCAAAAGAGGCACAGGCAGCGGCCGCTGACAGAGAAGAGTGGCGTGTGGTTGTGAGGATGTCTTCATGTGTGCCCCAACGACCTCACTGGTTACGTGATGAACTGACCTGATCTGACACATTTTTCTATGATTTCATTTACTTTTTTGATTACAGGTATACACGTTTGTAAGAACGAATTAACTCTGCTTACGGGAAGGGTATCAATAAAACAGAGATGTATCAAAAATATATGTAATACTTACTTTATAATTACTTCTAGTCAGAAACAAAGTATTTCAGAGGCATACAAAGACCTGATGAACCCTGTGTTGTTCTCGGTCTGGTGAGGCTAGGTTTAGACCAGCGCCTCGTTCATGGCAGAAATATTCATCGCGTGTGGTTAGAACGGTAAAGAAGACTTATTTGTTCATCTTTTCCCTCCATCCTGTGTTTATGTTTATCAAATTAGTCAAAGATGGTCCAATACCAGGTATTGTCGTTGGGGATCAAGGATTAAAGTGTAATTATACTGTTTCATATTTCTTGTTCCGCCAACTTCCCTTCGTTGTTACCTTTCCCTTAATAATAGCTTGCGAGGAATCCTTTTACAGCTGAATAGAATTGGGAGTGTCGAGACCAGACTTGGGATCCGGTCACACTTCCAGGAGAGACGAGATTCGGCATCAACATTTGAAATTAGAAGTTTATTGTTGGAGGCCAATCGAACTTTTGGTGGCAGGCTATTCATACATTCACAGGTGTACTTAAGAACGTGGATTGAGGTTTTTCTGGCTGTAGCGCAATTCGAGGCTCGTCAGAAAGCTCGCTGCTGTGGGTATTGCAGAATCGTTACCGAGCTCTTTGACCAGACTTCTGTGACACAGCCTGTGTCCAGGAGCACTACTGGGAAGTGATGTGGGAGGTCTTCTTCTTCTACTTCTTCTTCGGTGTTTGTCTTAAAAAGGACGTTGTATCCTAATTTACACCGATGCTGCGATATCAGAGGCCTTTTGGTCCGACACATCTGATTTTATTTGACATTTTTTAGTACCGCGTAAGCCTTTCCATCGCGATCCCATCCCTTGGCCAGACTACAAGTGACAGTGCAATCTTGTTTCCAGGACCGCAACGTAAAGACGAATAGAGTCTTTGTCAGTTGTGGTTTGCTCTCCTGATCCAAGCAGTCGGCTCTGAGTCGATGGCTACTGTCAGCTCATTCGTTGCTGCTTTACCGGCCCCAAGAGTCTTGATCAATATGTGGCATTTGAACCTGATATTACTCTCTGATTTCAAAATTATCAGCATATACATTCAGTCACATACATGTGTCACTTAACCACTAGTCCACGCCTTCCCCATGTGATAATTTGAATAATGGAGGACAAGGCAATAATAATTCAATAGATAAGGAAGAGATGAAGAGGAAGAAAGAAAAAGAATGAAAAAGAAGAAGAAGAAGAAGGAAAAGAAGAAATTTAAAAGCAGAAGAAATAGTAGTACAAGAGGAAGAAGAAGAGAAAAGGATAAAAAAATTATGTCTAAAATATGTATGGAATGTGTTCGTCGTACGACACTCCGCGAGGAACACAAAGAGACAGACAGAGAGTGAGAAAGAGGAAAAGAGAGAGAGAGAGAGAGAGAGAGAGAGAGAGAGAGAGAGAGGGAGTGAGAGATAGAGAGGAAGTAGAAAAAGAACAAGAAGAAGAAGAAGTATAAGAAGAAGAAAAATAAGAAAAAGGAAAGGAAGTTAGTAGAAATAAGTAGAAGTTAGTAGAAGTAGAATATTTTAAAATTCGAGATATGTCAGGAAAATATGTGGAATGTGTTCAAGCGATTCTACGTTTGACCGCATTAAAAATATTCAATCGTTTTCTTCAAAAGCAAAAAGTATATGACTACGTAATCCGGCAAGCAGGATGTGATTCATGGAGCCCAAATGTCTGATGTATGTCTTCGGTCATTACAGTTGTGGAGATACGCAGAAGTACGAAAATGAAGTAATATTGACAGTTGAAATACTTAACCTAACGTCTTTATACTGGTTTAGAAGACTCTGCAGAGTCTGTATACAACCAGTTTCATTTACATTACTTTGCTCTAAAAGCTATGTGCATCAAATTTATTCTTAAATTCATTAATAGTCTTTGCCTCCACTAACTCCTGTGGCAATGCATTCCAAGCATTCACCACTCTGACTAAAAAAATATTTCCTAATATCTAATCTGGCCCTCTCTTTGTATCTATTTTTGTAGCTATGCCCTCTTGTTCATGTGAGTAGTTGTATTTTGAAGAAAAAAATTGTTATAGTCTAATGAATCCGTTTCTCTGATCATCTTATCAACCTGTATTAAGTCACTTCGAATTCATCTCTTTTCTAGACGCTATAGGCCGGGTTTTCTCTTTCCTCATAACTGTAATTCTGGAATTCCACCATCAGCTTTGTCGCTCTTTTTTGTATCCTTTCCAGCATGTTTATATCTCCTCTACGATAAGGATTCCACACATGTACACAGTACTCCAATCTAGGTCTAACTAATGCTTTATACAGTTTGACTATCACTTCCTTGCTCCTATGTTTAATAATTTTGTTATAATACCTAACATTGCATTTGCCTTTTTTACTGTTACATGAACTTGCTCACTCACCTTACATGTATGATCTATTATAACTCCTGGGTCCCTTTCCTTATCTATCTTTTTAATATTTTTCACGCCCATTCTGTAATTATATTCCATATTGGATCTACCCATGTGGAAGACTGTATATTTATCTACAATAAACAACATGTGCCAGCTTACAGACTATTCTTGAATTGTATCTAAATATATCCGCTTCTACTTTAGAAATATCTCCCACCAATGACCACATGAACACTCACAAACAAAAATGCGTAACAGATATTAAAGTTTCAACCATCGTCTCCTGCTGATTCTCTATCTGATCGTATACCTCGTATTCTCTGCAGTTCAATCATTGTTTAATCGATTTTGCTACCAGAAAGCTGATTGTAGATCTCTGAATGATGTATGGTTGACCTTTTGCCTGATTGACTTGTGTTCTTGAGATATGGTTCTGTCTGAGTAAGTAATTTCTTTTTTCTGAAAACCTCGCTTTCTTTTCTAAAAACACTAGCTCTCCAAATGGTTGGCTATGTGTTCTCAAGAATAGACTGAGTAATGTCTTTGTCTGAATGGTTGACTTCCCCATTTGTTAATGATTGGTCGTTTGTTCAGTTACACAATCATGTCTTGCCAACTCATACAGAATCCTTGACTCGGGAAGCTGATTCAATAAAAACTAGTCATGGACACATTGTGTACGCTTCTACACATTGGACCTGCATGCATACAGACATCAATCAACTCGTCAATCAACGTTTCAATCAATTTGACCTCGGTCATTCTACAGACAATGCCTGAATTCCGTCCTGAATTATTACAGTTCACTGGGTTGTAAAATTGAAAGTGGTTGTCATTGAAACTCATTAGGGAGTCGCTGTTGGGTTAGCTATTTCAGTCACACATACTTCTTAAAAAATCAGTGGTGTGTGGGTCTGTAAAGAAGTTCTTTAAATACACACTCAACTTCCAATTTGCGCCAGTTCTATTCGTTTAAGTTTCAACGTGCGTGAGATCTCTTTTCCACCCTTAATCTTTTATGTTAGTCAAATTTAGTTATACCTGAGCTGAGTATCAGAGTTGATGATTGGGTAACTGTTTTAAGTACAATCATCATTGTTCTAGTTCCCGGTTTGTTTTCTTATTATATTTTTTAAGATGACTCTAAATCGTATGGTATTGCAGAAACTGCCATTCACCCAGTAACCTTCTGTGTGTGAATGAAAGCTTAACAGACGATGCACTGTATATTACTTTCTTATTTGATTACTTGGTGAACCGTTCCTCAGCGGTGCATGTGCAACTGGGAGGCCCAGAATCGTCTACAACGATCTCTATCCTGGGATGTGGAGGGCCAGTGGGTAGGAATCTTTTCTTCTAACGTATCGTAGGTGCCGTGGAGGAGTGCAAGGAAGTCTGACCAATTCGTTGGATGTCATCTCCGCACCCATTTTCTGCTTCAAGGTCAACAGACTGCCGTCGACGTACTCCACAGGACAGTGCTTCTTCTGTGTATGTTCTGACCGATGTTTTGCTTGCTTGCATGAAGAACTGCATCGTTCGCCAATGATTTGTCGCCAATGACAGGTTGGTACTCTGGAAGTTCTACATGCTCTGGTTGTGGAAAGTAAGGTTGTCCATGCGTCTCTCAAGATAGGCCTCGGCCACTCACAACTTGTTCTAAATTGAATTTTTAAGTGCAGATGTTTTGGCAGCATGTTGCATTGCAGGGAACACAGTAGAGTTGAAGAAAAAAACATGTACTGTCCGATTCTGATATTTATCCACAACTGTTACGGTGAAAGAGAATGATTTATAGGATACAAAAATAACACACCGATTAACCGATATTTTTTGGGGGATAGTAAAAAGTAATTAAGTCGATATGTTAATAAAATCTTTTATAATTACCCTGCAGAAAACGCTAAAGATATTTGAAGACAGCTACGCTAATGCACCGAATTGAAACGTTATGAGCTTCGGCTTATTTAAGCAAAATACTTATTTGGATGCAATAAAAACATTTAAAAGGGCGATAGCCGAAATTACAGAAAAGGTTAGACAACCAACGCTAGCGGAGTTCATGAGTCGCTTACACTAAATTCTTTAAATGACATTGTGTTCTGTCTGTTCGGTGAACGGTGAACCAACTTTGATTGTTGATTCTGTAACTGTAATGTTAAAATCTTCTAATATATATTCACTTATCATGAATCAAAATTTAATTAATAATAACAAAAGCGAAATCGGTTTCTGTAGACAATTTATTTTGATTATTTTGTATTACCATTTTTTAATATATTTATATTAAAAATCAACAGCTGACAACACCGAAGTTATTATTAGCTACCAGCGAAAATTCAATGCACGAGTCGCGAGGCATCTGTTTAACTGGACCACTAGGAGCTGAGTGTTTGTTATTAACAAGCTTTTATTTAACTTGACATGTCCGTTGTGAGTCTATGTAGACATCTTGAGTTGTCCCTAGTCCGTTTGTGTGCTTGGACTTCTGTACATAACTATTGTTCGTTTGTATGCTTCGATCTGCACATAACTATTGTATGTTTGTGTGCTTGGACTTCTGTACATAACTATTGTCCGTTTGTGTGCTTGGACTTCTGTACATAACTATTGTCCGTTTGTGTGCTTGGGCCTGCACATAACTATTGTTCGTTTGTGTGCTTGGACGTCTTCTTTGACCGTTGCTTGTTTGTATGCACGACTTCTATTTATCATATTCTAACCAACTTTCTTATAACTTAAAGAGCAAGAATTTGGTATACCACATCAACCTGTTACTCTGTTATCGATTTTTGAAGAATCTTCGAAGGAAAAAAATGTAAAACCAAAAACGTCAATATACCAATTCACCAAAGAAACACCAAAATAAGTACACTGCTCTTGTCCCAGAAACAAAACAAACAACGTTTGACCAGGCAAAACATACTGATCACACAATGTTAGTCAGGGTCAGGTAAAACATACTGATCAGACAATGTTAGTCAGGGTCAGGTAAAACATACTGATCAGACAATGTTAGTCAAGTTCAGACAAACATATTAATCAGACAATGTTAGTCAGGGTCAGGTATTCATACTGACTAAGGAACCACCTCACTTCCATGCAGCTCTCCCGGGAAACATACGTTCAGTTTCTCTAAGTAGGTGGGAATCGACGAGATCTCTGTAGTAGTGAGCGTCATGCAAATGAAATAAAACGTAGCACAACCGCCTGGAGTTCCTACCTTCATCAGCACGCTGGGGCGTGAGGAAAGCTACTGCAACCGGTCACCTAATGCCCTTCTCATGGCACATACAAGAGTGAACTTAAATATTAGTTCATTTGAAATAGAAGGCTTCATGAACGGTGCATCCCATCAGACTTACTACCGACACTTACACGTACTGGCCATTGACAGAAATGGTTGAATTCGTTACGCTATCTTTGTACACTTGTTGTCTGTTTAGGAGACAATGGTGTCAATGTATTTTTATATTTTTTAAAATATTATTCTACATATCTTTTGTGTCCTTACTATTACTTTAGAGTTATCTCAGCTGTAAATGTTACGATTATTTATAATTACATTTAACTGGCAGTTTAATTCTTAATGGCTAATGATGTCATTGATTGCACTTTTACGACATTAGTTATTCTTAGTTTCCACACAGATTAAATGTATTATAATTGTTAAGTACACTATGTGCATCCTTCATATGTGTGTCTTAGACATTGTCTAATTATCTTTTAGTGATACGAGAAGAATACATAACAGAACTTGTGAACAGCAAACAAAGTGACAGTTCTTGACACCCAATAACTATAAATGTCGCAAACGAATGATCGATGCTATTTTTTTCCCTAGAGAAAAATATTCATAATATATAGAACCACTGTTTACACAAAGCAAAAAAACGGTATAAAATGGTGGAAGACAGCAATCAAATCTATTCGTGAACTGTTGAGGCATGAGATTTTGGCATGTATTTTATTTTATTGTGCATGTATATTTTCTGTCTTTTTAGCGTCCACATGAGATACGAAGATTGGTGCATTTGTAGTTATTGACTTTATTTCAAAACATTAAATATAAATCATATTATAGCAGATTTTTTATTTCCTGATCTACCACTTTTTGTTAGTACAGATTATGAAGGTCAAAGATTTCGTGAGTACTTGAGACCTTTCCTTAATTAGCCATACTAAATGGAGTTTATTTCCCGACCAATTGTTAGATTTGCATTAGATTCATTCGCTGCTTTTGTGACAATATATTTTATTGGTCAAGTAAAGAAGGCATTTGAGTGATGTAAGAAACAAAAGCTGACAATGCCAGAAAAACAGTACAAATAAATAAAATCGATTAATTTTAGTAATTAAATGCATTATTGTTGTAATCGTAGAAAGGACATATTTCCATCCACTCCTATCTCCCTCCCCACCCCCATCCCCATCCCTACCGCTCCCCCCCCCCCACACACCCTACCCCATCCAGCCCCTATTTGATTCGACAAAGTGAAAAAGCCTCATTTGAAAGAAAGCATTAAATACAATTTTCTTTCAACTTCTACCATCAAGTAAATCTGTTGACATATTCTTAAAATAGCTTGCACGTAATTAGAGAATAAGTATGTCTTATTTTCACGACATTGTCTAAAGCTGTTTAGAGAGACATTATGGCTTGGCTTGGCTTCGTTCATTCTCAGTTTCCCACTACCAAACACTTAAAAGGGCTTAAGTAGCAGAATGCAGTCCAGAGAACGGAATGCGTTGCGTCGTAGTGTATAGCTTGACTGCGATTTTTGCACCTTTCGGTCCAACAGAACCGACTTCAGTAAGCATTTTTTGAGTACCGGGTTAGCATTCCCTCTTCGATCCCTTCTCCATAGCCAACCTACCCTGCTGCAGCCTGTTATCCAGGATCACCTCGTGGAGGTGTAGAAGGGTATTGGCAGGTTTGGTTCGCTGGCCCTGACACTAGCAGTCATCTATGAGTCGCTAACCACTGCAGCTCATGCGCTGCTCAGCATATTGATCCCAGAAAGATCTTATAATTATTATTATAGAATCTGATCCCGATGAAAGTATATGGACTATTGCAATTCTGGGATAACAAATTAAAATCTCTGGGATCAACGAAAAATTATCAAATATCTTTATGAGATCATGATGTTGAGCAGTACATGAGCTGTAGCGGGTCAGCGACCTAAGGCTGACTGCTAGCATCGGGTCCAGCGACCCAAAGCTGACTGCTTGCATCAGGGCCAGCGGAACAGAGCTGACTGCTCCACCGGTGCAGCCTGTTATACAGCATCACCGCGTAGAGGTGTAGAAGTGTCTTGGCAGCTCCGGTTCGCTGGCCCTGACGCTAGCAGTCAACAATGGGTTGCTGACCGATGCAGCTCATGCGCTGCTCAGCATCTTGATCCTCGTTTCGGATATTATCTTGTATATAAATTTTTAGTACGAGCTTTCCATTGCTCTCTGATTGAGCATGTTCCACACTTCCGATACGTAAATCATTGCTGGAATAACCATGGAATTTAAAGTGTGTACTCTTGACGTGTTGTCTTTCATCTCTTGGCGTGTTGTCTTTCATCTCTTGGCGTGTTGTCTTTCATCTCTTGGCGTGTTGTCTTTCATCTCTTGGCGTGTTGTCTTTCATCTCTTGGCGTGTTGTCTTTTATATCTTGGCGTGTTGTCTTTCATCTCTTGGTGTGTTGTCTTTCATGTCTTGGCGTGTTGTCTTTCATCTCTTAGCATGTTGGCCTAATGGAGTTAGAGAAATATCAAACTGCTATATATTTCCTGTTAACCGATTTTATTTTTAGTACCACTTTTCTTGAAAAGTTCTAGTATATTTTACATCCTTCTGTGAAATATTTAATTTTGGTCTTGGTATTTTTCCTTTCAAGCGCATCTTTTGTTCATTAGACAAAGCATCAATACATTTTTTTTTAGAAAACGGTATTTTCACTAAATCCTAAAACATTACTGATATTATCACGCAATTAAACACAACTTCACACAAATCAATAAAATAATAAAATTCAAATCACAATTACATTAATGGAAAAATAATCGATCAAGTAGAAACGTTTCCATATTTGGAGCAAACCATAACAGAAGATGCCCGCAATGAAACAGAAATTAAGACAACGATTGTAATGGCAAAGAAAGGCTTCAGAGAAAAACATAAATTGTTAACCTCAAAGGATATCAGGAAAGAACTGAGAAAAAGAATAATCGTCACTCGTGTATGGTCAATTGCACTGCATGGGGGCTGAAACATGGCTATCAAAGAAGAATGGAAAGAGATTGGAAGCGTCTGAAATGCTGTGTTACAGTATAATGT
The DNA here is from genome assembly GCA_036924085.1 of Ariolimax columbianus. Taxonomy (NCBI): domain Eukaryota; kingdom Metazoa; phylum Mollusca; class Gastropoda; order Stylommatophora; family Arionidae; genus Ariolimax; species Ariolimax columbianus. The sequence continues at coordinate 27,482,112 of JAVGWX010000013.1, read as the reverse complement.
TTTAGTGCGTTGGACAGAAAGAAGATCTAATGACAAAATTCTCAGTGAAGTGTGCACAGGAAGACAAATATTGCAAATGATATAAAAACATTGGTTGAGTTGGCTAGGTCCCAATATGAGATATGAAAGTCTTCTATAGAATATATTAGAGAGCAAAATTCAAGGCAAGAGAGACCTGGGCAACCAAGACTCACCTTTACACCTCAGGCATTACATGGAACATTATATTTCAAACATGCTGAAGTAAAGAGAACTTCAGAGGATAGGGTAAAATGGAGAGACATACTCAGACAACCTTACAACCAGTCTCAAGACTGATCAACCAGAGGATAGGGTCAAATGGAGAGACATACTCAGACAACCTTACAACCAGTCTCAGGACTGATCAACAAGAAGATAGGGTCAAATGGAGAGACATACTCAGACAACCCTACAACCAGTCTCAAGACTGATCAACCAGAGGATAGGGTCAAATGGAGAGACATACTCAGACAACCTTACAACCTGTCTCAGGACTGATATACCAGATGACGATGATGATGATTCCCAAAACTAAACATAACTGCACTGAATTAACATTTGAAACACACTTTGAGAGCTTGGAATGTAACACTCTCCGTCAGAGAATGTCGGCTTAATTTGTAGCTAGTTGGCTTTGGGAACAAATAGCGCCTTAATCGCCCCCTCCTAGCTACCAATTGGCCGGCTTCATACACTATGTTAGGAAGAACGCAACCAGCTTGCCTTACTAATAGTAACTAATCAACTCCCTTTGTCGATTCCCGCGTTTCATAACATGTCACTACGTTTAAGCAAAAATGACCATTACAATTTCAATTTCTTTTTAATTCACATCTGTTTTATACAAATGAATGCCTTCTCTAACTCTTCAAAGCCGTTTGTGAAAGTGCAGCTTATATTGTCTATTTTGACGCATCGATATTGAACCCAGGTAGCCATTTACAGATGGATATTTAGGTGGGATGATAAAAGGGTCGAACCCGGTAAATTTATTGTGAGTAACGAGCACTCTACTTTCTCTTACGAGAGATATGTGAATCTACTCAGATATTCAACAGAACGAAAGATTAGTTCTACTCAGAGGCTCCACAGAAAAAGAGATCTTTGAGTATTACTCAGACGCTCAATACAAACAAGAGATGTGCGTCTACTTACCTGAGACTTAATTGAAAAGAGAGAACTGTGCGCCTATTTACCGGAGACTTAATTCAAACAAGAGATCTACGAGTCTACTTCTCATAGGCTCAACAGATAGTAGTGAAATAAGCATCTACTTCTCACGGGCTAAATACAAACTAGAGATATGTGTCTACTACGCACCGGCTCATTAGAAACTACTGTTGCACGAGTCTACTACTCATGGGCTCAACAGAAGAGAGCTATTTGACTCTACTAGTCAGGGGCTAAACAGAAATGAGAGCTTTACGAGTCTACTACTCAAAAGCTCTTGAGAAACGAGAGCAATATTAGTGTATTACTCAGGGGCTCATTAAAAACGAGAGCTAGCCGAGTCTACTTCTCACGGGCTCAACAGAAACAAGTGAAATACGGGTCTACTACTCACGGGCTCAACAGAAACTACTGTTGGACTAGTCTACTACTCTCGGGCTGAACAGAAACTCCTGTTGTACTAGTCTACTACTCTCGGGCTCAACAGAAACTACTGTTGTACTAGTCTACTACTCTCGGGCTCAACATAAACTCATGTTGTACTAGTCTACTACTCACGGGCTCAACAGAAACTACTGTTGTACTAGTCTACTACTCACGGGCTCAACAGAAACTCCTGTTGTACTAGTCTACTACTCACGGGCTCAACAGAAACTACTGTTGTACTAGTCTACTACTCTCGGGCTCAACAGAAGTAAGTAATATACTCTGAGACAAACGAGAGCTATATGATTATACTAATTAAAGGTTCACCAGTCAGAAAATAAGTTGGTTTGGTCATCTCATGAGAATGCACCCTCATAAACTTCCACTGATGGCTTACAATGCTGGTAGATCTGGCTATAGGGCAACGGGGCGGCCGTGAGGTACGTGGATATATGACATTAGAGTGATTGTGCAACGACAAGGGCTCACATTGACCGACGCAACGCACTTGGCGCAGGATAGACGACTTAAGCTCACCACGCCGCTAAACAGCACAAGTGGAAAGAAAACTAACTAACTAATCAAAGGCTCAACATAATTTAGGTATATATGAATAACAAGATGTACTTTACCTTGAGTTGCATTGTTTGTTATCTATCAGATATATATATATATATATATATATATATATATATATATATATATATATATATATATATATATGGCTTTGTGGGCTAACGTAGAGGTTATTTGAAACATACTATCTGTACTAAACCTCACCTCACGTCCTCTTCGTGCTGCTAGAAACATATTTTACAGGAGCCTGGTCAACGAGATGGGGACTGAGACTGTGATCCTTAAAGTGGTGATCCTGGTTAGAAACCTTGCATTGAACTAGAGTGAGGACTTATGTCCACTTTCTTCAGTACTTCCCTGCATGAAAGAACGACTACTGCAAATTTGCTTCTAGAAAAAAAATTGGTCAAAATGGAGAATTTATTGCAAGTCTTATTCTTAGTCGATCTGTATTTCTACAGAGACGGATGCCCTGTGCAGATCCCAACTCTGAAGTGAGGTGGATATAGCCGGAATGAGGATCGTCTGCTAGCGGGCTAATGCTCGAGCAGCTTATTACTCCGCTGCATTTGGATAAGTGCGGCAAAGGGTGGTTAACCGATGTGCGAATCAATCTTAATAGATTAAAACACTAGAGCAATGTAGACCCGCAGCCTGTTAAGTGATATGTATGTTGCTCTTAACACATCACCTAACAATGGGCGGTTTTATGCCATATCACACAGTTAGTCGCCTCTTACGACATGCTCTCTGTGGTACAGTGGTACTATTTGTGTCCTTGTCGTACACAAAGACCCCGGCGGACCACTCGAGAAATTGGTATTAATAGCGTTAACGAAGAAATTCCTGAACATCACTCGAGTATATACAGCTCATTAGGAGATAACGATCGACTACATAATGCATTGGTTGATCATCAATTGATATCGTGTAAACAAGTAAACATGTGTTATTGATTTCTTCTCGGCAATGACACTGCGACAAATGTGATTCGTGTAAAACGTATCCAGTTTCCGGAAACACTTTTCGAATATTTAAAAAGAAAGTGAAACGTGAAACAATAATTAGGTCATAACAGATCATATGTGATATCACATGGCATCCAGGAAGCAAATGTTATTTGTATTCAACTTTGATCCAGGAAATTGTTGTTCGATTTGATCGTGTTGGTCGCCAGTACTGAGGAGACAGACAACCGATATATCGCTTGTGGCCTGAATCTCGTACGCCTCTGATTCTGACTTCTGCAATTTATGTTGCTAATGAGCAGTGGATGACAGGTGGGTACAACACCAGTTTTCTAGTCACAAAAAACACAACCAGGAAAGAACCTTGGTAGTTTTATGGAGAATTAAAATACAACCTGGAAATTGCATTCTGAGACAGTTCTTTATACTTATAATTTTACTGAGCGGATTCTAGTAAGACATAAACGCGGCAATGATAATTATCGTTAATTATTTATATTCATTGCTACATATTGTACTCTCCCTCTTGTTGCGCGAAGAAAAGAGTCGATTCTTATCACATGCGACTTCAATAAGTGGGAAAGTTTTCGAAACTTCTTTGCCAATTTGTTGTGAGGTAGACTGACAGGTCACATCCTCTCTACATTAGTTCCCTATTTTGACAAGGTCAGGAATCCTTTTACAGCTGAGTGAACCGGCGCTCTGATATACTAGGCTGTAGTCTAATCTAATGTTGATGAAAATATACGAGCGTGCTAAACTCTCTACCACACCGACGCCAGTCTTTTCACTACCAACATATTGTTATTTCGTCCTGGTGTTACCGGAACCGGAAAGGGGAGCCTTCATAGCATTATTTGAACCTGCCACGCATATTGTAAAAGGTGACTATATGGAGGGTTGCACGTATGTCTAGTATTCTCATCCTACAGAATCTTTCTCACAAAATCTTCAATAGATATGGGCAGCTCAACATTTGAAGGTAGCCTATACTCCAAATGTAACTAAAACAATTTTGATTGATTGATTGATATTATTTTTTCACGCACGATATCAGCAGTTAAAAGAATAGTTTCACTGTAACCTTTCACGAGTGGTAAAAGATGACTAAAGGAAGTGTGTACAAGGACAAACAACTTCATGACGTAGAATAGCATTGCTGTTGCAATTTGCCACTGCAATAACTTGAATACAGCCTTCGTATAAATGGACAGTTAAAATCATGCTTCACATTAAAGTGAACAGGTGGATAATAAAGGCGTTGCTATTCCCAGAATTATTGATAATACATTAACGATATTGCCAAAAGATGCATGATGAAGATGTTGCCATACACAACTATTTGTAAGTCAGCAACAATTTTACTAAAAGCGGTTACTGATAATAATAACACTCTGCCGATCGTAAACAAAGATGCCGACAGCATCAAACCTGTGCTGCGAGATGTGATCTCATAAGATTGTTAAGCCCAATCATGGCACAGCAGACTCTGCCACTCCTTTGAACATAAACGGGACGAGTCGGTTGTGGGGACCTCGTGCATTCTGTTTGTTCGTGAACTCTTCTTTCTCCGAGTATCTACGATTAAGTTTCGCTATGTGACCTGAGCACATTGTGTGATGCAAGCGCGCTATGTTAAAGGTTCTGTGCAAGCATCTCCAAGAAGGTGACATCAATGTTAAAGCTTTTCAGAGGCATCTTTATTTTAGTCTCTCTAGCGTTTCTCCTGTTACCTTGGCATGCGTTTTGCTGTGCTCGAGTAGACTCCTATCGGACATGCGAACCTGTCCCGTCCATTTCATCGTGTCGTTTAGAGTAAGCGTATAAATACTCAACATGTTTTGTCTTGTTAAGAATTTCGGAGCTAGGTACTTTTTCCTGATCCTAGGCAGGCTGCGCAGACAGCTCATGTGAAAACGATTTAGTTGTCTATTACAACTACAGCTAACACTAATAGTCTCTCTAGCGTTTCTCCTGTTACCTTGGCAAACGTTTTGCTGTGCTCGAGTAGACTCCTATCGGACATGCGAACCTGTCCCGCCCATTTCATCGTGTCGTTTAGAGTAAGCGTATAAATACTCAACATGTTTTGTCTTGTTAAGAATTTCGGAGCTAGGTACTTTTTCCTGATCCTAGGCAGGCTGCGCAGACAGCTCATGTGAAAACGATTTAGTTGTCTATTACAACTACAGCTAACACTAATACCATCAACATTATTATGTATGATGTTTACCTGTTTTCCACGCAAAAATTAAGTAAAGAAGTGAAATAACAACTTTGCCAACAATCTAAGCAATAAATTATACAATATAAGCAATAAATTATACAATCTAAGCAATAATGATACAATCTAAGCAATAAATGATAAAATCTAAGCAATAAATGATACAACCTAAGCAATAAATCATCATCATCATCATAGGCGTCATAGTCTCTATAGACCATGCGCGTGGCGCCAAGTAAGATTTGTCCAGCTCTGTCTCCTGTATTTCGACACTGTCTGCCATGTCTGTAAAGACTGCTCTGCGAGTGACAGTCCCTGCCACAGATCGTACAACCATTCTGAGGCTGGATTGCCTGGTTGTTCCTTAATCTTTTCAGTCTTTCTACTTTCTATGAAACCAGGACCTCTACGAGCGTCAGCAGCCACTACGCCCCTCCAACCGACTGTCTCCAGATAACTCGATCCTGAGCAGTTTCTTCCCAGCCCTCGGATGTGATGTCACATGACTTCATGTGCCTCTTGCATACGTCCTTGAATCGCAATGTGGGACGGTCGATTCATCTAACTCCAATGGCTAGCTGTCTATAAAGAATATCTTTTGGCAGCCTCTCGTCTTCCATGCGATAAACATGTCCCAACCACCGTAGACGTCGCTGGCTTAACAACGAGTACATTCTGTGAGTGTTTGCTCTCTGTAAGACCGTATTATGTGACACTCTCTCTTGCCACCCAATCCCCAATATACGCCGTAGAAACCTCATGTAAGAGGTGTTCAGTCGCCGTTCCTGTTTAGTGTATGTGCTCCAAGTCTCGTTTCCATACACGAGAGTGCCAGGAACGCAGGTCTGAAAGACCCAGACCTTGGTGTAGTGAGACAGCGCAGTGTTTTCCCAGACTCTCTTCGTCAGGCGGGCCATGACGGTACTTGCCCTGCTAAGTCTACCGTCTATTTCCTCGAGCGAGAGAGTGTTGCTGATGGCAGGCCCCAGATAAGTGAAACTGTTGACGACCTCCAGAGTAACGCAATAAATCGTGATGGGTGGCGTAGTGGTAATGCCCTGTATGCAGACCTTTGTCTTTTCCAGACTTGTGGTGAAACCAAACGGCTTGCACCCCTCGGCGAATCTGTCTCCCAGTCTCTGCAAGGACTCTTCACTATTTGTCACCAGAACTGCATCATCCACAAATAGCACCTCCCTAATGCGCACCGTCCTCACCTTGGTCTTCGCAACCAGTCAGGACAGGTTAAACAGCCGCTCATCTGACCTGGTGTGCAGTTAAACACCATCCCCAGATGTGTCATAAGCGTAGGATAGAAGCATGGAGCAGAAGATCCCAAAGAGGGTCGGCGAGAGCACACATCCCTGCTTCACTCCACTCTTGATGGGAAAAGTGTTTGAAGATGATCCGTCGTATAGAACTGATTCCTTCATATCAGTGTGAAAAGAAATTATCATGCTATGCAGTTTTGGGGGGCAGCCGCTCTTCTCGAGGAGTTCGAATAGACCCTTTCTACTTACCAAGTCGAAGGCCTTGGTGAGGTCTAGAAACATCATAAAGAGCGGCTGGTCTTAATCTCTGCACTTCTCCTGAATATGGCGAAGAGAAAAAAATCATATACGTTGTTGATCTATCTACTCTAAAGCCACACTGGGATTCTGGGTACACCCTGTCCGCGAGCAGTCTCAGTCTATTTAATAGCATGCGGGCGTAAACTTTGCCTACAACGCTCAGGAGCAAGATCCCTCTATAATTATTGCAGTCCCGCGGTTACCTTTGTTTTTGTAAATAGTCACAATGGTGGCGTCACGCATATCTTGGGGGACTGCACCTTCCTCCCAGCAGAGGTATAGAAGATTAAACATCAGCTGAGCTAGTGCTGATTTCCCGCATTTGATGGCTTCATGTAAATAAATGATACAATCTAAGCAATAAATGGTACAATCTAAGCAATAAATGATACAATCTAAGCAATAAATGATACAATCTAAGCAAGAAATGATATAATCTAAGCAATAAATGATACAATCTAAGCAATAAATGATATAATATAAGCAATAAATGATACAATCTAAGCAATAAATGATATAATATAAGCAATAAATGATACAATCTAAGCAATAAATGATACAATCTAACACAATTGGAACTAACACGAAAACAGTGGAAACAAGTTCACTAAGGTCAACAGATACAAATATAGAAAACCAAAAAAAGGCACTAAATCTGACAAAAACATGTTTAACGTTTTTTTTGTTGTTCTATTTCATATCTTTTGTCGTCTCGCATTGGCGATTACGGCTCAGAACAAAGATAAGTAAGGGTTAGCTCGGCGTAGGCACACATTTTTTTTAAAACTGCACTTTACGTCACAACAAAGATTTGCCATCACAGACCAAGGGAACTCAAATATAAATAACTAATTCCTATTGTGTTATGCGCAGCCCGTTACTTTGGTCGTAAAGTTTGTGTCGTTGTTTCTTTTAGTTCGTGCAAATGCACGTCTGGAATGGTGTAGGAGGACACTAAAGAAGATTGTGCGTGAGGCTGGAAACAACACCGTGTAAAAATCTTCGATGTAAAACGCAATTGCAAATGGCTGGAGCAGAATTTCATTTTAAAAAACTGGTAATTGGAGTCAAATACGATGTTGAGTATGATTCAAGAAATGGATATACCGTGGAAATTAAGTTAACTAAGTTAGGTTTATAAATAAAAGTCATGTTTATTTTAAATATGGGCTTTAGATTTTGATAGATAACCGACTAGACAGACATTAAATGCAACAATACATATTTTTTACCAGAAACACAAAACGTTGTCATCTTAGTCAATTCAATTAATGTGCGGCAGCCATGACATGATGCCAAGCAGTACAAAACTCTCTCTCTCTCTCTCTCTCACTCTCTCACTCTCCCTCTCTCTCTCTCTCTCTCTCTCTCTCTCTCTGTCTTTCCTTCTCATGTCTTTAGAAATTTGTCCAACCTTCCTTGTCTCATGGCAAGTACCACAAATGTAAACTGGTAACAAAAAACCAAAATGAGTGTGTGCTCAATACATTTAGAAGGTAAATTAAAAAAACAGCAAAACAACAACAAATTGGCAACAGGAGAGTTACACTTCGGCGTCATGCCTCAAATGTGTCATCCCTCTCCCTTCCTTAGAGTGTCAGGTGATTAAATGAGCCAAAACATTTAATCGACGAGGGAAGATACTTCTGACGATCAGATTTCCTCCTGTTGCAATGTCATGCATAGAGTACTGGGTCTGTATGTTTTGAAATGATTTTGTTTTTGTGCAATTGTCTCTCATTTGACATGCAGCTAGACATTTCGGCCGTGCTTAAGGATTCTTAATATTTTTCTGCCAAAAACGTTCTTGTCTTCAAAGATCTTCTGGCATATTTACTCATTGCTCGTGAACCAGAAAATATAACACATAAATCGGAATATTAAATACAACAACAATTCAGAAAGTATTGATTTTCATGGGTCTACTGTACATTCCAGGTTAATTGATACTTCGTGGAATGAATAATCAATAGTTGCTAAATTGATGAGTCGAAAATCGAAGTCAATAGATTATTTGTCAATGAAAAAGGCGCGTAAATGACTTTGTTTTGTAATTACAGCAGCAAATAGATAGCATGAGAGGATGCATGCGATCAATACAAAACATAGACCAATTTGAGTGATATAAAAAGAAAGATCTCTTGATTTTAATGGGAGATTTTAATGCTAAAGTGGGAGCAGACAACAGTCTACGAACAGATTATGGGAAGACAAGGAATGGGACAGATGAACGAAAATGGAGAAATATATGTAGAGTCATGTGCTCTACACAAGATGATAATTGGAGGAAGCATGTTTCCACATAAAAAGATACATAAGGCCCCATGGCGATCTCCAGACCACGAGACGGAAAATCAGATTAATCACATCTGTGTCAGTCAAGTGTTCAGAAGTACACTACAAAATGTAAGAGTAAAGCGAGGTGCAGATGTGGCGTCAGACCAACACTTGTTGCTGAGGATTTTGCAGCTCAGACTAAAAAAGTACCCAGTACAGGGTGTAAGGAAAACACGATATAACGTACACTTATCGCAGCACCAGGAGAAGAAGACAGAATGTAGCTTAAATCTCAGTAACAAATATCAAGTGTTACAATAGCTATATGGGGATGAAGATATGGACATTAATAGTATGTGGGACCAGGCTAATGAGATGTGGAATAAGACATGTGCAGAAACTGTGGGATTCAAGGAAAACCAACACAAAGAATGGATCATAAAAGAGACATTACATAAAATAAAAGAAAGGAAATAGAAGAAAGCTATAAACAATTGCCGAACCGGAGCCACCAAAGCAGAAGCACAGAGTAATTATACTATTACAGACAAAGAGGCCAAGACATGAATAAGGAAAAATGAAAGAGAATATATTGACGAGCTGGCACAGGAGGCAGAAGAGGCAGCAGAGAGAGATAATATGAGATATTTCTACTCATTAACAAAGAAAATGACAAATATATATATATATATATATATATACACACAGACAGACCAATCAAAGATAGACATGGCAGGATATTGACATCATCGGAGAAACACCAGAAACGATGGGTTGAATATTTCAAAGAAAGTCTAAACAGACCACCACCAAAAAAAAACACCACACATCCTACCAGCAGAGTGGATCCTGAACTTGGACGGCAACCAACCGAGTAAGATAGAAATCTAAAGGGACATATCCTAACTCAACAAAGGGACAGCGGCAGGACCATATAAAATAGCAGCAGAAGCCATAATGGCAGATATAGATATATATTCCACTGATACATTGCAAGGATAATTCAAGAAGATATGGGAAGAGGAGATAGTGCAACATAATGGAAAGAAGGACATCTGATTAAACTGCCTAAGAAGGGGGTCCTGGACGATTATAGCAAGTATAAAGGAATAACATTGCTGTCGGTGCAAGATATTCAACAGAATCATCTTGGACCTATTCAAAACTGAAGTAGACAAAAAAGCTCAGAGAGGAACACGCAAGATTTCGCCAGGGAAGATCATGCACTGATCATATAGCTACGCTACGCATCATTGTAGAACAATGCATTGAATTGAAATCATCCCTATACACAAATTATATAGACTATGAAAAGGCGTTTGACAGCGTGAATCGAAGTACTCTATGGCAACTGTTGAGACATTATGGGATACTAGAGAAGTACACAGTCATCATCCAGAATATGTACAAAGACACAGTTAGTAGAGTGGTACATGAAGGAGTACTGACTGACAGCTTCGGAGTGCAAACAGTGGTGAGACAGGGATGCTGCTCTCACCTTTCCTGTTCTTGTTGGCTATAGATTGGATAATGAAGACATCAATCGAAGGACAAAAAATGGGTATTCAGTGGACACAATTATCAAAATTGGAGGACCTGGACTACGCAGATGATCTGGTAGCTCAATGCAAGTGAAATGCAAGAGAAACTTGATAGGGTGAAAGAACAATCGGCCAAACTGGGACTGAATATCAACATTAAGAAAACCAAGCTCCTTAAACTCAATACTAACAGCAAAGAACCAATCATGCTGGATGGAGAGCAGTTGGGGGAAGTGGATACCTTTACCTTTTTTAGGTAGCACAATAAACACATCAGGAGGTACAGATGCAGGTGTAAGGATCAGAATTGGAAAGGCATGTGGGGCATTACTTACTCTAAACAATATATGGAGATCCAGAGATATCAAGACTCATACCAAAATTAGAATAGTCAACGCAAGTGTCAAGTCGGTGTTGCTGTGTGGGGCGGAGAAATGTAGAACGACCAAGGTCATACAACAAAGACTCCAATACTTCGTTAACAGATGCATATGAAGGACAATGGGCATAACGTGACAGGACATGATGAGGAATGAAGACTTGTGGGTAAAGCAACCAACAACAGCCTTTTGAACAACACATTAAGCGAATAAAATTTGGCTGGGTAGGACATACTCTGCAGATGGCATAGTCTATCCTAACCAGACTGGCTCTTACATAGAATCCTCAGGCGAAAAGAGAGAGAGGTAGACTCAAAAATACGCGGAGAAGAGAACGTGAGAAGGAGCTAAAATTAAATAATGACACCTGGAGAGAGGGAGAAAAAAGCAGCCCAGGACCGTGTACGCTGGCGAGATGTTGTCGATGGCCTATCCTCCGAGAGGAGCGACAAGCTTTGATTGATTGATTGAATTTGAGTGACGAAAACACAAAACAAAACATTATTGTTTTGGTACATTTAAACAGAAGGAAGGTCTTTATTAAAATACACAAGCGAGAAAAGCAGTGATAAACAATGCATTGACATACAAAGGGAAGTCATTAAATATGTATCGAAGGGCTGGATTTTTTTTTTAAAGAAATTATGTACGAGCTAGAAAACCATTTATTATTGACCAGACAAGATTTCTTATTTCTCAACATAATTTCCACCAATATCGATGCATTTTTCCAATAGTGAAAGGACAGGTCCATCTGGTTCTTCTTCTTCTTCTTCTTCTTCTTCTTCATCGTACGCAGTCAGAAAGTAACCATTATTTTTTAGAAAAAGGCAGCGGTCATCCTGAGGCTGTCGACACTGCCATAGAGCTTGTCTAGTGTTGCCACTGGTGATGGCCACATCTGCTCTCTCTGATCCTCGTTTGTCGGGCCGTTTTGCAGCAAATGCTCAGCGGTCATTTTCCCGGTACCACACGGGCATTCGTCGGTGCCACCTATCTTCAATTTGTTGACTAGGTGGTACCTCAGTCTATTGTGGCCAGTGCGAAGTCTGAAGACCACGACCTGCTCTCTTCTGTTCAACTGGTAATAGGCATCGTTTTTGGTATAGCCAGTATGTTCGGCTTCCCATGTGGTCATGTATCTAGCTCTAATAAGCCGTTTTGACTCTTCGTATGTCATTCTAGTATCTGGTTGTGGTAGTCTTGCACCTTCTTTTGCCAGTCTGTCTGCCTCCTCGTTGCCTTGGATGTTGCAGTGAGATGGAACCCACTGCACCACTACCGTTTTTGGTGCGAACCGCTGGCATAGTTGACAGAGTACTGCTCTTAAATCGTTGAATTCAGTATTTTTCTGACTTTTTAGTGCTGTGACTACGGCCAGAGCATCTGTAAGCAGGACTATGTGGCTTTCATTCCTTTTACCTGTCACCATTTCTTCCACTGCCGCTCTCAGTACCTCTGCCTCCGCTCTGAAATTGCTTGTGTATTTTCCAGTAGCGAATGACAAGGACAAGAGTGGGAAATGTCTCACAGAAGCTCCCGACATTCGTGAGCGCTGGACAGAGTACTGTTCGGAGCTATATAAGCATGAAGATCGAGGTGACCCAAGAATTGCAATGTCTCCTGAAGTGAGTCTGCTAGAGGAAAATTAAACGATAACAAGGGAAGAAGTATATGAAGCCGTGAAAATGCTGAAGAGAGGGAAGGCTGTCGGTGTGGATAATATTCCAGCAGAGCTCCTACAAGTGGGAGGTGAGGCGACAATTCATACCCTGACATACATCTACAATAGAATTTGGCAGACAGGAGAGTGGCCCACCTGCTGGACAAAATCAGTCATTATACCACTGCCTAAATCAGGAAACCTAAATATGTGTCAGAACTATCGAACAATCAGTCTGATAAGTCATCCAAGTAAAGTTCTCTTGAGGATATTACTTAACAGAATGAATCCTCAGGCGGAGAGTATCATTTCCGAAGAACAAGCGGGCTTTCGAACAGGAAGGAGTACCATCGAGCAGATATTTAATCTTCGTCTACTGAATGAGAAGTACTCAGAGTATCATCAACCACTCTACCATGCCTTCATTGACTATCGAAAGGCTTTTGACAGAGTGTGGCATACGGCGCTATGGTCAACAATGAGGTATTATTTATTCACTGTCTACGAACACTGTAACCATCAATGGAGCAGGAACTAAGAGAGGTATGCCATGGTTGGCGCAGATAGAGCAGATGATTGGACAAATGACCACAACTGGGACTCTAACTATATAGTGTTAAAGGAAGTTTCAGGGCGGACTGGGACACACATTAACAACTACCTTGAATGTGAGATAGAAGACTGAGTAAATGACTTAATTTCTGCGATAACCATCTCAAACCTACTTTTAAAAAAAGGCTCTCAATCATTGCTTTAGAAGTACAGAAGTGGCAGACAAGTAGACAGATAGATCCCAATCCTTCTTGGGCTTTTCGAATATAACGTCCTGGTTATATAGGATTTCGTGGCAATGAGCGAGGTGACAACTTGGTTTTGAAACCATTGATATTTTGACATTAGGAATGGACAACAGAGACACGTTGAAAAAAATGAATCATTATTGTTAGGTACTTGCAATCCACGAATCAGCAATCCATAGACTGGGGGAATTTCAGATATGACTTGGATTGAGCATTACCTCACGGAACAAGTGTGTAAAGCCATCGAATTATAACGATTAACAGCAACCTACAATTGGCCATTTCCTGAAATAGTCCAAGTCGGTATGGATCCGCCTGCATCTGATTTATTCTGTTTCTATTCAACATAACGCAACATAGCTTTTGTGAAAACTACGCTATTTTGTCGGCCATAACGCACGCTGACAACTGCTAATTAAGAATAGTTGATTGGTTAAAATTGATGCTTCAGCTGTCGTCATAAGTTAAGAAACTGACTCATAATTTTCATAATGGCTATATCGATTACAGCGATAATGAACTTGATGTTAACGACCACTGTAATGGTCAGGATGATAGTGCTTTGATGACGCTGACGTTGATTACAAGCGGAGACGCACTCTGTTCAATATCCAAGAGCAGGTCCCTAATGAATGGGCTATATTTAAATTCCCTACGGTTTGCAGGCTGGTGAAGTTCACTTAGGTATTGATCAACATGCAATTTGAAACCTCTCTGCCTCATTTTGCTCTTAAACAACTCAATCTGACATTTAATCGACCTAGACCACAATGGTTGTTTCACTCAAGAAATAGATATTTTACATGGCCGATAAGTCGACCTTGTTTAACGCGTCTTGTTACATATGTTCCAGTCATCTCTCTCTCTCTCTCTCTCTCTGTCTCTTTCTCTCTCTCTTTTTATTTCTTTCTCTCTCTCTTTCTCTCTCTCTCTCTCTGTCTCTTTCTCTCTCTGTCTCTATCTCTCTCTTTATTTCTTTCTCTCTCTCTTTCTCTCTCTCTCTCTTTCTCTTTCTCTCTCTTTATTTCTTTCTCTCTCTCTTTCTCTCTCTCTCTCTGTCTCTTTCTCTCTCTCTCTTTATTTCTTTCTCTCTCTCTCTTTATTTCTTTCTCTCTCTCTTTCTCTCTCTCTCTCTTTCTCTTTCTCTCTCTCTTTATTTCTTTCTCTCTCTCTCTTTCTCTCTCTCTCTGTCTCTTTCTCTCTCTGTCTCTTTCTCTCTCTCTCTTTATTTCTTTCTCTCTCTCTTTATTTCTTTCTCTCTCTCTCTTTCTTTCTTTCTCTCTCTCTTTCTTTCTTTATATCTTTTTATCTTTATCTATCACTTTTTCTCTCTTTACAGATCGTTCTCACATTAACACATCTCTTTTTTTCTGTCGTTAACTTTCTCTCTTTACATATCTTTCTCACATTAACACATTTCCCTCTGTCTGTCTCTCTCTGTCTCTCTCTCTCTCTCTCTCACTTTCTCTATTTATCGTTCTCTCGTTATATATCTTTTTCCCATTAACACACTTTATTATTTATGTCCGTCTAGTTGTCTGTCTATCTGTAAGTCTGTATGAGGAAATAAAAATGGCTCATAGAAGGACATCATTGTACCTAGGCCCCCCTCATTTGTGCTAAGTCGTTTAAATTGGTGAAAGTGTCCACGACGGAGCAAGAACTCTATAGTTCCAGTTGTAATGTTTGTATGTTCGTATGTATGTACGTATGTGGGTATGTGTGTATGTATGTATAAATGCATGCTTGCATGTAGGTATGTACTCGTATGTAAATCTCTCCAGATAATGAAGTAAAAGTCGAACACAGTATCTAATTTACCCAAAACCAGTTTTTATGGAAACCTGATTTTAGATGTTTGTCGTGCAGTTTACAGTGCAAACGTCTTCACATGTTTAGGTTGTCCACTCCATGCACAGCCTTCTTCGGTTGCCTCCTACGATAGACTTAGAAGGATTTAGTGGCTTTAATTTATTTGCCACTGGATTTGCAGATGACATCGACAGGTTGGCGGGTTCAGAAGGAGAACTCCAGGAATGTGTCAGAAGGCTCTGTGAAACAGCTCTTTACTATGGTATGGAGAAAAACGCTGGAAAGACAAAATTAATGACCAACAACACCGAGGGCTTCAACAGTGGGATAAAAACTAATGGCCAGGAACTCGAAATGGTTGACCGTTTTAAATGTCTAGGTTCGATTGCCAGTGACGAGCGATCGAAATGTGACGTGTTGGTCAGAATAGCACAGGCAATAGCGGCGCTTGCACTGCTTAACAAAATCTGGCAAGATAAACGGTTAGCACTATGCATTATTTTGGCAATTGTCAAAAGAAGGAAACTCTCTTGGCACGGTTACATGTCGAGATCAAATGGTCTTGCAAATACGATCCTGCAGGAAAATGTGCAAGGCAGACGACGAAGGGGCCATCCCAAAAAGAGATGGGACGACAACAAAAAAAGAATGGACCAATCTCCGACCAGAAGAGGCACAGGCCGCGGCCGCTGACAGAGAAGGGTGGCATGGGTTTGTGAGGATATCTTTATGTGTGTCCAACGACCTCACTGGTTACGGGATGACGTGACCTGACCTGACCTGACCACTGGATACAGTCAGGCAGCACGAGTGATGTCTCTCTTTTCGTTTAACTTTTTATCGGTATATATATATTTATATATCTTGGCTGTTTCGTTATTATTATTACTAATTTATTCATATTGTCTACTGGGAAGATTTTATGATTAAAGAATAACAAAGGACAATCAGTGTTTCTTATCAGGGGTGTTGACTAGTGCCAATTTGGTCAAGAGACATCTATGTAGCCCACTCGGCCACAATTAAGCCGTCCCTTGATCTACATAGAGAAAACAATTACTCGAGCACATAGATTCAGGATTCCCTAACAACCGTTTGGGGCAAACTAAATGCAGTGTTGCTGTATTTATGTATGTATGTATGTATGTATGTATGTATGTATCGCCATCTGGAATGACAGGTAAAGTGAGAGTTCTGGAATACCAATAGAGCGGAGCAATTGGAAAGCGGTGATTGCAGTTAAACTGCTTGCTAGTGAAAGTACGCCGAATGATGATCGTGCATATAACAATGAATTTGTGCTCTGCTGTGGGAAATTTAAAAAGGGGCTTCTCTGCGAAAGGACATCGGTGTCTCCAGATTGGCAGCGTAAGGAGCGAGAACATTCACAAAATGTTGATTGCATCCCATGTGCACAACACGTGCTCAGGCAGAAGGTGCGCTGGTTCGGTCATTTCAAAAGAATGCGCCCTGGTCAGCTTCCACTAGGAGGCTTAAAATGCTCATGGCCAGGCTTCCCAGAAAGAGGGCGCTCGAGGGACAAATGAATAGTCGTCATAGAGACTATTTTCTATCGACACGTGTTGGCAAGGTCAGACGCGTCTCATTTGTCCCAAGAGAGGTGGCAGGTTCTCCACGCCTCCGATCAGGGCACAGGCGAATCTCTAGCATTCAATTGTTTGTTTGTTTGTTTTTTTGCCTTATTTCTTTATTCCCCAAAGTGGTGTTCGTTGCACTATTTTTCAGTGCATCCGACTTCGCCATTAATTTTATGTATGAGTCTGCTTCCTCCTGCATTTTTCAAAGAGTTTGCTTCCCTGTGGTAACGGCCGATGCTGTGATTGGGGATCGATCCCAGTACCTTCAGGTTGTGACTAAATAGCTTTCTTTACCAGATTGAGAGGTAAGGTTGCTACCAAGCTGAATGGTGCATACATGACAACAAATTTCAGTATGAGGAAGTAGATCAGGGCGATGACTTCAGCTGTTAGGTCAGAGGATGTTGAGAAAGTTAGATCAGGGATGGGACTTCATCTATGAGGCAGGATGATGGTGAGAAAGTTAGATCAGGGCTGTGACTTCATCTATGAGGCAGGATGATGTTGAGAAAGTTAGATAATGGTGGTGACGTCAGCTCTGGGACCAGATAATACGGAAAAAGTTAGATCAGGGCTGTGACTTCATCTATGAGGTAGGATTATGTTGAGAAAGTTAGATCAGGACTGTGACTTCATCTATGAGGCAGGATTATGTTGAGAAAGTTAGATCAGGGCTGTGACTTCATCTATGAGGCAGGATGATGTTGAGAAAGTTAGATCAGGGCTGTCACTTCATCTATGAGGCAGGATGATGTTGAGAAAGTTAGATCAGGGCTGTGACTTCATCTATGAGGCAGGATGATATTGAGAAAGTTAGATCAGGGCTGTGACTTCATTTATGAGGCAGGATGATGTTGAGAAAGTTAGATAATGGTGGTGACGTCAGCTCTGAGACCAGATAATGCGGAAAAAGTTAGATCAGGGCTGTGACTTCATCTATGAGGCAGGATGATGTTGAGAAAGTTAGATAATGGTGGTGACGTCAGTTCTGAGACCAGATAATGCGGAAAAAGTTAGATCAGGGCTGTGACTTCATCTATGAGGCCGGATGATGTTGAGAAAGTTAGATCATCACAAAAGTGAGCTCCTGCGCTGGTGTTGCAGTGGAGCTTCCCTTTTAAGCAGTTCAATGTGTCTGAGATTCCCACACATCTCAAGTCCTTCCACAGTGCAGATCTATCCACAGAATCCAAGGCGGCTCTGAAGTCAACATAAACAAAGTAAAGAGAGTGATTGAATTCACCGTGTATTTCCGCGTGGAAGCAAAGTGCAAGGGTGGCGTCAATTGTGGAGTAGCAGGCGGTGAAACCTGGCTATGGTGGACCTTGACTGTTAAAACCCTAGAGCGAAGTGCTTTGGTAGAAATTTGACCCGGGACAGATAACTGTTTCATTCAATGTGTACATAGATATGATAATTCCGTCGCGCCATGCAGCAGAGATCTGCCTGGTGGTCCAGAATATTGTAAATAATTGGTACATTGTAATGGAAGTAATGCGTATTTCAACGGTTCTGAAGGAATGCCATCCGGATCCGGCCCTTTCATCATCTAACTTTTGTAAAGCAGCCTTGACTGTGGCTACGATGTGGACATTGAGGTTTATGTCTGTGACAGGAACAGCTAAGGTAGAGTCACTGAGTAAGTCCTATGAGGTGATCGAAAAACTTGTCCGCTATTTCCTCTTTTGAGTTACAGAAGGTAAGGTCAGATTTACTTATCCGTTGGGTGTTTCTGATAGATTGGTGGAAAAAGTCGGATCTTGGAGACTTGATTACGAGGTATGCTGACGTTATGTTGTTGTGGCTTAAACTTCCTTCGGCGCTATCGGCTGCACAATTAGTGTAGTGCTCGTGGTTGTCCTCGGAATTTGTCCTGGAGTTGTCTGTCCTCGGTCGAATCATTTATGAATCTGGCGGCCTTTCTTGTCTCAAGGATAGATAAAGTTTGCCAGAGATTCAAGTAGGTTATTCTGGCACCTAATACCTCTATTACGATCTCTAGCGCAATTTTTGGTCATCAAAAGCCAGGCGGGTTCAGCTTCGCCAGGAAGAGTGCCAACGGTCGCCAACTTTTTTATGGATATGGAATACTGAGCAACTAGATTGGGATTGACTCGTAATGGCTCTTGTGTAGTAATTAGATTCTATTTTATTCTTTGGGTGATCGGGATCCTGGGGACAAGTAGATCCGTGCTGAAAGAGGCCTTGTCGTCCCAGTCTACACGGTACGGTCTTATTAGTACTGGGTGTCTGGAGAGAGTTTGACCCAATTCCTTTTTTGTCGTGTTCTTTTGTGAATTCCACGTATACCAGGGGATATTCTTCAATTGAAATCATGTCATTACAATCCCGAGATCAAAAAAGCTCAGGAGGAGAGGACATTTTCCGAGATCATTTAGGATTTCATTTCTATATGGGCCCACAATGGTCGCGAAGTTACTCCTGTCAGTTCCAGGGAGTGCATTGGAATCACCAAGGTTGATGGTCGGTCTTGACAAGGAACGGCCTACAATGTGATATCGAGCTTGAAGCGGAAATCACCATTCTAATCTGACTAACAATGCTCAGTGGGAGTGTAGGCAACCACGATAGAGATTTTCCTGTGTCCATGACGTAATCTATCGTAGAGTAGTCTGTCAACGATGGGGTGGCATATGGTTAGGCTCTCCTTGGAAAGAAACACAAAACAAGGGCGACCCAGCTCTGACTTGATCTCCCATTGGAGTAAAGAAAGAATGCATCTTCAGCAGTGAAATTACGGTCTACTGGAATT